>JANTOP010010007.1:0-15551 GCA_027564815.1 Symmerus nobilis
GGTCTTTAATACAAAGAAAAAAACAAATGAAAACACATGCGATAAAAGTAAAGAAATATGCGCTTGTATATCTCGTCACTCTTATCGACGCTATAATCGATTCCCCAACATATTCACTCCCTTAGACAACCAAGTCTATTCACACTCAGAAATTTTATCTATAATTTTGGGAACTCAATGTTAAATGAAAATCGTAAATCGGTATATGAATACATAAAATTTAAAACCATGAAAAGTAAAATCACCTAATGCGCTCAAATACGTGCAGAATTACATATTACGTCCAAATGATTTCGTGCGGAGACAGAACCACCAGTTCTTGAAAAAAATCCGAATATGAAAAAAATTGTTTTCAAAGAACCAGATTTAAAATCAAAAACATAACATTTCAATTGGTATACATATTTTTCTATTAAGATTTTTTAAAATTAAAAATTTTATCTAAATAAGCATTTATATTTCATATCAAAGAAGATAAATGTTCTGAAATTAAGATATTGAGGGATATATCAAGAAAGTTACTATAGATAGTTTTAAGTAAATTATTATTAAGTCTAGAAGATAGCATTGCAATTAATTAAAAGTTGCGAAAGAGCATATCGTTCGCTTATTATTAGTATCAATAAGCCCTAGAACTATTATCTAATTATAATTCAAAAGTTTCAAGGTATGTAGATTTAACCAATGAGAATAGAAACAAAAAGAAGAGAACCAAACGTAGTGTATTTTTATTTCTGAATAAAATAATTCGGATCCATAATTTTATAAGCGATTTGGATCCATTTCCATTGTTATACATATTTTTTTGCGTCATTTTCCTTATATGAGATTGGTCATCTACCAGTAACTACATTTATCTATGATTTAACCCATGTATAAAAAAATAATGAATTTTCTATATCCATATAGAGTAAAACCCCCAATAGTCGCAAGTACCCATTAGTCGGAGTTATTCTTTCGAAGAAAAGTCATCGAAGAAAAGTTATTCTTTTACATGACAATGCTTGGCCATATGATGCAAACGTTGTGAAAGGAAATATTGTTTGGGTTCGAATTGGACCACACCTACCGTCTCTAGACTTGGCTCAATCGGATTATCATCTGTTCCGGTCAATGCAACATGCGCTAGAAGATACGCACTTTACTAATTATGAAGAAGCGCGAAAATGGATTGCTTCAAAAGAGTGGTCATTCTTTCGTCGTGGAATCAACTTGTTGCCAGAAAAATGGGAAAAAGTAGTTGCCAACGAAGGAAAATATTTTGATTGATGTAAATAATTGTTTTCTAATTCAAGTAAATGGCCGCAATTTGGCCATGTCTGGTATAGACAATAAAGATCTTTTAGGAATTTTTTTATTGCAAAATATTAAATAGTTTAATTATATATGGCCATCTATATATGATTATTAGTTAAATAACAACATAAACTATAGTTTAATCGTTCGATGTAAAAAAAATATGCATTTTTGACAAATTGACGGATAGTCAAAGTTAATTTTTCGATTTTCACATAAAAACGGCCGATTTTTGGCTGTATAAAAAAAGTTTTGGTCGAAAAAAAATCGAACGATTAAGGACTAGATTTTTATGTATTGAATAAGCCTGCAAAATTTCGAAAAGATCGGTTCAGTAGTTTTTGAGTAATTTTGATCACCGGCTTGAGAAATGCCATTTTCAGAAAAATGCGTTTAACGTTTCAACCTCAATTCAAAGTCTTAACACACGCTTCTCTTTCCAATCAAATATCTTATTCAATTTTTTTCGGATCGACTTTGAGGAAATTTTGAGGACATATTTTTAGAAAGTTATATATCAAAAAAATCAATTTTTAAAGTCACAATTAGCCGTTTAATAGAATATAATATTTCATTATCCTTTCTTAATAAAAGTGTCATTTAAAGTCTGAGTATTTGGTAAAAATGAACAACATCCGTGGATATTGAAAAATGTATAATGTAAACTTAGAAAAAGTTAGGTGAATTTAAAAAAATTTTAAAGTATACCAAATATTCGACAAAAAGTTCCGAAGATTTTATAAAATCGGGAAATATAATGCAATACTTGTTACTTTCGGATCCTAAAAGTAACGAATATGTTATAATGTACCTTGTACTCGAACGCTTGTCATCTCTAATCCGTTATTTTAAAAGATTTATAATTTATAATTTTCGATTTTCACAAAATTTGCCCTGATTCACCGACCACAGATTTAAAAAAGATGTTATTTTTAAACTCTATGTTAGCCGTATTGTCGATTCACAACATACGGGTTAATCAAATCTAACCTATTTCTTAACACCAAATGAAACATTTGGTTAATGTGTCACCAAAAATTTAATATCAAAACTAAATATTGGAACGCTAAAATTCGAAATGCTTCGAAATACAAGAAAGTCGAGTAAGCCGTTTAGATTTGACCTGCGTTGGAACAAGAAGTATTCGTAACTGTAAGTCGGATGGCGAAGCAAAAGAAATATACATATCGAATATTTATTGAACTTAAACAAGACATCTCAGACTTTTATCAAAATTGAAAGGGGTCGGGACAAAATTCACCATTTTTATTAACTTCGGCATGAAATAGTTGCATATATATACCGTATAAAGCTTATTAGCCTTTAATACCATCAGTTTACGATTAATTAGTAACATTATGGGATTTGAAATCTAACACAAATATTTAACAAAAACCTTACCGCATGCAAGAACAAAAATTCTTTATTCGGTTTGTAACCATTTTCCACTCTTTACGCTTTGCTTACATTTTAGCAACCCACGTTTTTCTTTTACATTTGCTCACATTAGCCTATGAAAATCAAAATATAAAGAGGAAAAAAATAAGAAAAATAAAAGAAAATAAATGAAAACAATAAAAGGAAAGACGTTGAAATGAGAATGTGAATTCATCCATCACTGTCGATTGTTAGCCAGCGTGGGTAAGGGTACTTTACTATATATACCACCTTTGGATGAAAATCAATACTCTAGGGATGGAATAATTTATAATTTACGTAAAGCGAAAACCTGAACAAATATAAACCGTAAGGAAAATTAATCTGTATCTCGGTTTTCCAAAGATATCATTTTATATTTCGTTGACTTTTGTACCTAGAATCGAAAATAAAAGAAGGAAGGACCAATGAAATAAAATACTAAAATAAATATGGAAAGTCTCTGGTTACTATTATAATAATTATTATGAATTTTCCTTAATTATTTACATTTGATGAGTTGAAAACGTCTTACTTTTCTCATATTTATTACAGAAATGAATGAATGAAATTGAATAAAGTATGGGGTCCACCGAACCAGGATGGCCCACAAATTTCAACCATCGTTTATCATCAACTTTAAGCACATTATATTTTAGCAATTACAATAATAATAACTTTAGTAATGTCCGGAACAATGAGAAAACCCTATTCATTATATCAACAGAAATTATTACCAGCCAACCGAATACGACTATTTACACCACACCATCAGAAACCATTAGCTTATTTGATTCGGACCCATCCAATATTCTGTTAGTCATCCTATATTGTATTGTAACATTGGCGGGTATGTTGGGTAATGCATTACTTGTCATTACATTGTGTACACAATCGACGAACATACGACTTCGGAATCCATTGATGATGGCATTATGTTTGGCCGATTTAATGGTTACTGGCATATCGGCCCCATTAACAATCATTTTATTGGCATTGACGCATAATAAAAGTTGGACACTGTCAACATTTAGTTGTAAACTTGTTTATTTTTTGCAAGTAAGTCTATACGAAATATTATATTAAGAAATATAATTATATTTATTTCTGTAATTTTCTTTAGTTTCGAAAATATGCGAGATCATTTTCCGCATTACAATAAAGCTTCCCCGGGATTTTACATAAACATAATATTTACATATGAAGACGACAGGGGAAAAACAAGGAATGTCACAAAAAATCGAAAATTGAGTTAAGATTGCCATTTAGTGGAAAAATTTCTATACTTTATTATAAACACATGGGAATTGATATTTTGTGACGTTCCTTGTTTTTCCCCTGTGGTCTTCATATGTAAATACAATGGACGCCATAAATAGTTATATTCAATCACTCGGAATAACTTGCATGACAATTGAATTGTTGTTACAATCATATCCTACTTTAATTCTATATTCACAAAATTTGAAAAAAAATGTTTAACCTACTTATGGTATCCTTTGTATGTACCTAACTAGGAAGGATACTCTTCGAAGCTGTTTAATAATTTCGAACTATGTGATTTATAATCCGTTTATTTCATTATTTTATTATATAACTGTATCAGTATTATATTGTTTTAATTTAAAATGGACGTGACTGCACACACATCGGTGAGCTAATTTGTAAGTAATGATGCAAGTGATATTCTTGTAAGACCATCAAATTATCGACTTTTATTGTAGCTAGACAAGATACTGCCACGGACTGTTCACCTACTACTTGTTAATATATTAATAACTGTGTACTGGAATACCAGAATATGCCGCTTTCGATATAGAATAGATATTCATATGCGAATAGATGCCGCTTTCTGTCACACTAAAACTATCCCTTAATATATTCCAACTTACAATAATAGAGAAAAAATTAAGCGCATTTAAATTAAAAGAAATTAATCCCTATTAATTTTATATGTATATTTTATATATTGGAATACATTTGGTTCTTATTCTCTTGCCAAACAAGGAGCGTTTATTTGATTAGTTTTAATTCTCTATCGACCCGAGCCTTATTATTTTTGTTATATCGCAACTTCACGGAAAAAGTTTCCGAAAATAGTCGGAATAACTTTCGAAATGATCTAACAGAATGTTCCAAAACGTGGAACATTTAATGGAATATTCAGAAGTTATCGTAAAGAAGGATAAATGGGATTCCAGTGGCGTGCAGTCTAATTCGCAGAAGGCACAGAGCACACCTGAAATATCAACAAAATCGTAACCATAGTTTTGCATACATTTATGCTTTCAGTTAGTTTTCAAGTTTTTTAAGCATTTTTTTTTTCTGGAAAAAATTTGAAATTTCGTGAAAGGACCGATATCTGGATAGAAAATAGATTTTAAAACGTATTAAGTTAAGTTCGAAATTTAAAGCTTTCTTTGAGCTTACAATGGGCTTATGAAGCTTTCAGCGAAAATCTCATATTTTATCTAAGTTTAATGGTTCGAATAAAAATTCGATTACAAGGTATATAAAATTATATTATAATTTTAAGCTTTCAATGAGATTCCCAAATTTTTGAAGCTTTATTTTCAAAAAAGCTGAAATTTCTTAAGGGGCTGTTTTCTGGATAGAAAATAGATTTTTAAACGTGAGAAACTAAGTTCCAAATTTAGAGCTTTCGTTAGGCTTTTAATAATTTGGACAAGCTTTCTGTGAAAACTCCGTTATTCATTTAAATTTAATGAACCGGATAAAAATTCGATCTCAAATTATATAAAAAGACATTTTAATTTTAAACTCTTAATGAGCTTCGAAGATTTTTGATGTTTTTTAGAGAAAATTTGAGATTCCGTTAGAGTATCGTTAAATTTATCGAAAATTTATTTTAAAACGCAAGCAATAAGATTCGGAAAACCAAGCTTTCTAGGAGATTTTAAGTTTTTGCTGAGCTTTTGTACGAAAAGTTCAGTTTTGATATTTTTATATTCTTCCTTAACTAATTTATAAACTTTCTGCAATTGTAAATTTTTTTGGATCCGAAGAAAATTATCTGGAAATCCGTATTAAATGTCGTGATGTCCGATCTTAAAATATTTCGGTGCGAGCCTTTACGAATTTTTGATTTTTCTTAGATAGATATCAACTTTTCCGAAATAGTCTAAGAGCCAGTGACGTTTTTACCCATGTCATTTTATATCAAATGGTTCTGTTATTAATTGTTTGGAGACCTTTGGTGACCTCTCCGCCCGCCTTGCGTAAGAGCGTAGTGAGGCTCTCAAGTGTTTTTCCCAAGTAACAATAGAATAATAGTGTTTTTTATAGAATTTTTTTCTTTAAATTATTGGTTTGCTAACTCACAATGCATAAACTCAAATCACCAGACGTATTTATTATTACTAACAACTTGCCAGGCGTATTTATTATTGCTAACAACTCACCAGATGCTATAATATTTGATTGAAAATATTAGTTACCGACCCTGCTTATAATAGAAAGCCCGAAACCTGCTCATACAATAATAGAAATTTTATATGGCGTCTGGCGAGTAGTTAGCAATAATAAATACGTCTGGCGATTTAAATTTGGGCATTGTATTGTAAGGTAGCAAAGATTAATTTAAAGAAAAAAAAATCAATCGTTCAAAAGTGGTACTTTGGAAAAAACCCTTGGAAGGCTCACTGCGCTGTACCGCAATGACCAAATACCAAAATGACATGGGTAAAATCGTCACTGGCTCTCCGTCTAAAATATTTAGTTTTTGTATTCTTGCCTAAATGTCAAACTTGTGCGTCTTTACATATTTTCCGGCCGTAACATTTTATTAAGGGGTCATAAAATTCTGCACACCTTATGGAGATGTTGACTGCACGCCAGTGTGGGATTTGGGTAAAGTCGGGATATCGTAATAAACATGTAAAAGTCGAGGAAACCAAATGGTAATAGTTTATGTGGCCACCTATGAAAGGGAATATGAAAGGTCGCGATGATTTGAAAAATAAATTATTCTTTTGAAATATTCTGAACATCAAGTATTCTTTCAGCTGACCACATGAGCACTATGTTAGCTGTTGTCTGATCATCGTGTACAGGAAGAGTAGCGAAATTTAAATATCTATCAATAACGTCGAATCTATATTATGTGGATTTTTCAAGTCACCCTCTTGAAAAACTTGATTAACTATATCTTCACTACAATTGTCAATGAGCTAGCTACAATGCATCAAACATCACACTTAGCCTTATTGCCGAACAAATATTAATCTCTTAATAAAGCAAACAAATCATACATCATCAAGTCATTGAAAATGTTTATAGTTCGACATAACAATATTATTCGAAATTATCAGTAATATTTATTATTATTTATTGGTATACTGGATCATATGGTTTACTATTCGAAAGGACAATAAGTTAATAGATTTTAACGTCGCAGATCGAGACGACCATGTTTCAATAAAGCTTCAGATTAAAACCGTAAAATCATGCTACGAGTAATAAAATAAAATAAAATTGCTTTATTGGTTTAGTCAAACAGGGTATAGTTTTGATTTTAATTTTAGATTACTATATAGATGTTTAAACAGGCAATAATAAAAATAGGGGATTTATTGGGAAGAAATAGGTTAATAGATTCAAAAGGACGAGAATATGTTTATATGGTCTGAATATTACATTGTCATATTTATAACTCAGCAAATTATTGATCTTTTTCGAACTAAATCAATTCATAACAATAAATTCTGATTAATAAATCCTATTACGGTTATCCGTTACTCAATGATAGCACATCCTAAATTCAATATATAGTACCTACCTACTTCATTTATGTATTCATACTTGTACTTGACACTAATAAAAAAAAGATTCCTAGCCATGAAAATAGAAATTCGATGGCATTAAAAAGATTTCCAAAAGTTTAATTTCTAAAGCAAGAATTATTGTGATCATGTGAGAACTATAGGTTAATGAAATAAATATTTATCTACCTGTCAAAGTTATACTGACAAGAACTTTTATCGTAAATGCGAAATTATTCCATTTTAATCCGAACCCACGCAAATGTTATCAAAAAAATATTTGTATATAAATAATAAAAACCTTTTCTATATATCAACGAAAAAATTGTCATCAAAGATAAAACATTATCAGTCAACCGAAAACTTTCTTTGATATCATGTTGATATCTTTGTAACGGAAGTTACAAAGACCATTAACAGTTTTTTCAATTAACTTAAAAGTTAATAAATTAAGCATTATGTTAACTTCGTTAATTAACGATTAACGGATTAACGTGTTATCCTTCCCTCCATCATCTCATTCTTAGATAACTAAAGGCGCGTTATTAAGAGACTGAACGCTAGCTAGGGCGCAAGCGGAAGTAGCAATAATGACGAAGTAGAGGATGATTCAGATTCTTTTAGATTGTCACTCAATTTCAATCTAAAGAGAAATCTAAGAGCCTAAAAAACTTTATCAGAATCTAGTTAAAATCTGGCTCAACGCAAAGACTCGCTAATAGATGCTGTCCGTAGATGTGTATCAAATCCCCAACTTGTACGCTCCCTAAATGAATGGATCCGGGATCTGATTGAATTTTCCTGAATGGTATACCAAATTAAAATTATTGAAAAAGTATTAAAAAAATATTTTAAAAATTGGTCTTTTCTGTGTTTCGCCATTTTAACCATTTGGGGTGACTGCAGGGTGTCCAAATAATATTTATTTATTATTTGTATTTATATAAAACTATTTATATAAATAGTTGTATTTAATTATTTCAAAGTAAAACATATTAGGTACGTTCTTTAAAAATTCTCGATGAGAAGTTCTATATAGGTTTCAATAATTTACTTATAAAAAAATACAACTTCTCAAGAAAAACTCTATATAAATTGCGTTGTATTTTTTTTATATGTAAATTATTGAAATCTATATAGAACTTCTTATCGGGAATTTTTAAAAAACCTACCTATATCTATCTCAGTTGTGAGTTATAAATTTTAAAATAAACCCATTCTTCCCGAAAGTTTTAGGTTAATTTAATGGAAACAAAATAATTAACTCAATTGGTATTGTCAAGCCAAAATATAAAGGAAATTTTCATAAATATTTCACATTAGCGGACCAGCTTTGTTGAATTTAAATTTCATGGGAAAATAAATTTCTGATTGGCTGTGGAACAGAGATAATTGCATATACATTAGGCCGGGGCGATTTGTATGGACTAAAATTTTTCGATACCGCGCCGTGCAAATTATGATTCCTCTTTTCATTAGGAACAAATAATCGAATTCAAAGAATCAAAGTTTGTAAAAAATCACGTGGTCGTCATTTAGAAGATATTGTGTTTCATTATTAATTTGCCATGTTTCTACATTACAAAGAACTCCAAAAAGTTAAAAAAATACGAAAACATTGTTGTTTTATTGATAATTCACTTTTTCAGTACCCGATGGGACACCCTAGAATGTTTAGGAAAAAAAATGTTCGATAGCGCCCCCCT
This sequence comes from Symmerus nobilis, assembly GCA_027564815.1. Classification (NCBI taxonomy): domain Eukaryota; kingdom Metazoa; phylum Arthropoda; class Insecta; order Diptera; family Mycetophilidae; genus Symmerus; species Symmerus nobilis. Next base: position 9,200 of record JANTOP010010007.1, read on the forward strand.
ATCGGACGCCTGAGGTTAAAATAAATATAAAAAGTGAATTTCTCGTACGGAAAACCCCCCGAGCACCAATTTTCACAGAAAAAATAATTACAAAAATGCCACGTGCCTTGCAAATTCTATATAAACCGAACATTTTCCATTAAAATCAAATTCAGGAGCCTCGAAATTCATTTTAGACCTATGTCGTAGAAGAACTTTTTGTTCGTAATGACAAGAGAAATCATCATTTCCACGGAGCGGTATCGGTTGCCAAATCGCCCCACCCTATTATACATAATAGTCTAAGAGTGACAAAATAAAAATTTTAATTTCCCGAGAAATTCTCATCATGTTTTGACTTGAATTAGTAGATTAGGAGCAAAAATAGTTTAAATTATTTTGGAATAGTGGTAATTTTATATCAGGGATAACCTTAACATGATTACTACAGTGGTTTGATTGACACAATTTTTGATGTTGAGAAGTGGGGGTCTCAAAGATGCGCTATTGCAATGGCATTTCGCCCTTTATTTTTGCAATATTATAATATAATCAAGAAAATTCTTTCGTATTTTAAACAGACTATGAAATTTCCACTAACTGTGGATTAGTAACAGAATATTTACAAAAATACACTTTCTCGGTATTCAAAGTTCTTCCCCTTTAAGTTAAGGAATAACATGGAAAATTTTACAAATTTTCCTAGTCCTTTCTAATTTTTCATAAAACAAAAATATATTAAATATAAAATCCGTAAGTTACTTGAAAATAAATGGATTTTTCACGAAGACGCACAGAAAACAATAGCTTGAACAACTTTTTAAAGTTTGGTTGGAAAACAAGGTGGTTCGATATAATATCTATAAGTTGTATGAACAAGAATGTTGTTGAACATTTTTGTTATATAGTATTATCGGAGCAGAACAAGTTTCACCATTAAATCGAAATGTGGTTATAAAATTTCGTCCATAACATCGATTTTATTGTTACAGAGTATGCGATATGAAGACAAAAAGAAATAATAGTCTCGTCTAATACAGGGTTTATTTTTACTCATGTATCTAGGTTATATTTTAAAAAGACCTTAACATACTGTCCCCATTTATGAAAGTATACTTAATTTCAATTAAAATAGGAGAATAAATCTTTGATGCATTCGTGTTTAAATAAACTAAAACTTTCAAAGTTAGGGTGAATTAAATGTTACTGATTCTTAAAGTTTTAGTATTTCTATATAGTATTTAGAGTATTTTCTTTAGTTCCATTTCTAAGAATCATTTGTTTCACATATACTCTACCCTGTCTAATAATAAAGTCTTATTATTATTTTATTTGCTGGTTGAGTGTTGAAGAAATCGCCGAAAGTATACTTAAAATTGGGATATATTCGAGTTTGTATATAAAACTGTTAAATCGTTTTTTATCCTTTTTCCTTGTTCTAATAAATGTACATTTTTCAACACGATTCGATTTCTATCTATATTTTCATTTCATGCTTATTTAAATCGCACACACGTTTCATATACGGAAAATGAAAATCCCTCAAATAACACACACATGTTAGGATATTTTTTTTATTATGTCACATATTTCTCTTTAGTGTACTAGGAAAATATCGTCTTGCATATTTTTCAGTGGTACCCAATCCATAAGGTACGCTCAGATCACCTATGAACCTACTGCTTAGCTCGAAGAAGTTCTATTACAAATCAATGATAAAATATTATAGTAATAGATACGTAGAAATAAAGTGAAAGGAATCCAGAAAACTATACTTTATAAAATGTGAAATGTGATAGTATTCGTTTGAAACAAAACTCACCGCCAAAGATATTTCGAATCTAAACTCAATCAATGAAATTTAAATTAATTGAATCACATTATTGTTATAACAGAAGCGCAAATCAATATTTGAGTAGTGATTGAAATATCAGTCAATTATGGAAACAACCTCGTACATACGAATCCGCGGAATGAAATTTTGCATTTATTTTTACAATCCATTTATAATTTAAAGATAAAGATATTTATATTATAAAAAGTCATGCCGAGAGAATTGAAATTTTGAAAATATTTAATGAGAAGAGAAATGGAAGGATGAGAAAAATAATGAGAAAAAAATAAGATTTAGAAAGATGATTAGCAAAGTTAAAAGTTACATTAGGCATTTGCTCCTAGTATATATCGTTTTTGAATATTCCTTGTATCGACATCCATATACAAATGTGTTCTTTTAGCGCACTGATTACGGTTGTTTTCTTGCTCATCAACCTGACTGATAAGGGGAGGCTATTGGGCATGAGTGACCGATTCTATTCATCTTTGGTACACGTGCAGGGCATGACCAGGAGTATTACTGGTCCAAGTAGTAAGACCCAACCTTCAGCCGTTTCCGAGAAATTAGTTGGAAAATTAGAAATTAATGAATTGGAAATTCCAATGCGCTTTATGTGCATTCTATGCTAGAGAAAATATAAGCGAGTTCGTGGATTGGCACTAGCATGATACCCGTCGTTCATAAGCGCGAGATCTGCGGATCGAATCTCGCCGATGCACGTTTTTTTTAATATTTCACACACAAATTGAGGGGTCTTCAATAATGTTTATTTTCCAATCAAATTTAATAAGTTATTTTTAGCGGGAAAAGGATTCTTAAATAATCGTACAGTAGCTGTTTGAAAAAATAATACTTTTATTCCCAGTATTTCACAACTTATTATTCCACCCTATTTTTTCTCTATCGTGCTGTTCGAGCGATGAATTACTGAACTAACTTGGATGATATTGCTCATAGAAACAGGGGAAACAATACTTAATGCGGCATCTTGCCAGTGCACCACGAACTCGCTTATTTTTTCTCTAACATAGAATGTACTTAAAGCGAACTTGAATTTTGCACTGACTAATTTCTCGGAAACGGGTGAGGGTTGGGTCTCATTACTTGCACCAGTAATACTCTTGTAATATTCTTGGACATACCATACACGTTTAACAAAGATGAATTGAATCGGTCACCCATACCCATAGCCTACCCTTATTAGCTCGTTATTTAATTTGATATTATTAATTTTCATTTAATTGATAATTCCGAGAATGTGTCCTCGGGACAGTAATGTTAACACAGGACAAATGAAATACTCAATACTAGGAAGTATTCCTTGGTCTCTGTTTTAGTTAACATAATTACATAATAACTCTATTTACTGGTATATTTTTGGATCGTGGATGATTAGGATATAAGTTAGTATATCTCATTAATTGCTTGTGCTTAATTGTTTCAACGAAACATGCAGAAGTTGTATTATCATTTTCAAAGGACGATTTCGTTTTTGCAATAGCGTTCAATGTTCTGTCCAATAAGCGATTCGTCTTTTGGTCGACACATCGGTTAATACAGAAAAAATTCTCTCAACTTCAGCATTATAAAATGAGTCATAACCAATTTAGACGCATAGACCAGTATTATTTTGAAATTTTTACAATTTGCCATATTCTAATACCAAAACTCATCTACCAGTAACTGCACTGATTTACCCTTTTGCTTGATTCAACCAGCTTATTGTAATCCACATCAGCGTTTAAGAGTTTAGCAATATTTGTCAGTGATTTTAAATGCTTTGCAGACTGATTCAAGCAAACATTAGGATCTATAAAGCCCAAGGGTTTAAGAATTTCATTTATTGCATGTTTTTAGTTAACTGTTCAGTTTTATTTTCATTCGTTAAGATTAAATGTCTAACCCGAAGCTTAGGTTCTTAAAGTTTAGAAATATGCAGCGTTGTTTCGTTTTCCAACATTTTATTATAGACACAGGAAAGTAAATAAATGAAATTTACTATATGCAACGTGTTGATTGAGCGCAAAGTATATCAAATTCGTAATTTATCATTTACCCTCAATTACCCTCATGTTAACATCACTGCCTCGGGAAATCATTTCATTAATGCGTTACAAAATTAAGAACATATTTGTATTCATCCGTTTTTTATTTGGTAAAAAATTCATTATTTTATCTATAATAAAACTATGACAAATTTATTCTCATTTGCTATTTACGTCAAGAATTAAAAAAATTTCTTTTAAAATACTTGGATGATAATATTGATCTTATAATGACGCTGATGATATTTGGGTATTCGCAGTTCAAAAAATGATTTTCTACTTTCCTACCTAAATTAACTGGTTTATAATTTTACTGTTCTTACGATGTAGAAACTGTTCCCAACCTTTCTTCCTTCGATTCACACTGGACACAGCCCCACTGAATATATATGTAATTCTATACAAATAGAGATTTAAGCGTTGTAACTATTTGTTAATTGTTCATACTTGTACCATATACATGAATACTCATAATATTCTCATACAGTTTAACGGCAGCTTTATTCATTTTGAAAAGTTTAGCTGACCTATATTTTCAAGTAGGGTAGGGTATGATGTTTCTCGAGAAAACACATTTGTTTTGTCCTTCTTTTTGAATATGTTATGTAGTTTATCAAAGTTAATATTATATAAATGGATATTAAAAGAAGTACGATTGTAGACAAAAGTATTTCAAAAACAAGCAATCCTTTGTGTAACAGAAACTTGAGAATTTTAATAATTTGATAAATATCATATTTGAGTTATTACATTAAGCCATTCATTCGTACACATACTACTTCTCGAACAGATGTAATACTTTAATTTTATTTTGCAGTCAATGCCAGTAGCAGCAAGTACATTAAGCCTCTTAATGTTATCTTTAGATCGATATGCGACTGTTAAGCATCCCCGTTTAGCTCAAATAAGACAACGTCGTCTGCTTCCATCAATATTAGCAATAGTCGCTTGGTCGAGTGCTATACTTTTATGTGTTCCTATATTAATTGCATACACGGTAATACAAACAAAATTATCACCAAACTCGGTAGCGAATTCAACAATTGGTACAATTGTGGCAACCACATCGTATTTAAGCATTACAACCGGATATAGTACAATAAATAGTTTAAATAAACCAACAATGGATGTTAATTCAACAATACCATCAACAGTTCGTCTGAAAAATGAATGTATACCCTACTTTGCATCTCAACAATTACATCATTCCTATTATGTCATCCATGCACTTCTTGTATTCGTAATACCCGGTGTCGGTGTTGTCCTGAATCATTTAGGCGTACGTGATAAATTATGTGCACTATCGTTAACAGCACGAGCTGCACACGGTGAATTGCCATTACCAATGCCAATATTACGCCGTCCCACTCATATGATAATTGTTACCGGGATGGCACAAGCAGCGGCTGCCGCTGCCCAAGACGATAGTGACGATGAGGATGTGGATGAAGTTGAGAAAAGTTTTATAGATCAATCAAAAATTAAATTCCATCCACGAACACCAAGGTAAGATTTTAAAATGTTACATCTATCTCGTATTATCCCTAAAATTATATACAATTTCGTGTAACTTTATATCGTCTATATCAATTTCCTGCCAAATTATTTGATTGTTATCATTCAATAAAAGCGAATGATAAATGAAAAAATTAACTTTAATTAAATGAATTATTCATACCACCAATACTTTCGATTCTCTTTTTACAAGTCAAATGTATTATTAAAAACTTGAAGGGACTCTTCAGCGATTTAATATTCCGAAAACCCTTCATAATTTTGTGTAATGAGAAAGTTGGTGGAGTAAACGGGAATATTACTTTTTCATTCGAATTGAAATTTACAAAAAAACATGCTCACAAACGTGGAAAAAATGTTAATGATGAAAATACCTTTTTACAAAAAGTATTCAATACATTACTTAAGCAATGATAATGAATATACGCTTGGTGAATTTGCGATATACATATAATAATGTACTAGTAGTATCAAGGAATCTTAAGGATAAATTGTATTCAAAAAATAATATTACGTCTGAAAAGCGTAATTCTATAATGATGTTCAAAAATAAAATAAAAATACAATAATTTATACACCCATCCCTCGCTTAACGAAATTTTTTTTCGAAATTTCGCTATAACGTAATTTCCAAATTAAATCAAAGTCCCGGTTTTCGTAATAAAATTTGGATTTACGATATTTTTCCATTTAAAATTTTTTTTTCATCAATTTAAACAGTCCATACAGGGAGAGAGAGAGAGGGTGATGTAATGCATATATAATTCTCAAATTTATTTTCCACAGAAGTACATACATTTAGCTTTATTTATTTAACACATTGACTGCCACGATATGAATAATATTGCGTTTTACAAAATTTCGATTTACGAACAATTTTCATGAGCGAATTATTAGCTGTAGGGTAGACTGGGGAGGTTTGACCCTACGGGAGGTTTGACCATATTGGATTTGCAACCATTCTTATATATTTAAA
>JANTOP010010018.1:0-15550 GCA_027564815.1 Symmerus nobilis
TTTCATTTTTCAGGCAAAAATATGATAACGAAAAAAGGGGATGGATCGCAGGTGAAGGAATCAACCGATTCCAGTACAACCATTGAAGATGAAGATGTGAAAGGTATGTATATTGACAGCTGTCATCTTTATTATACAAAAAAACAATTATTCGAATTCATTTCATTTAAAAAAAAAATATGTAAATAAGAAATTGAATTGAATTTCCTATTAATTATTTCCTTCCCATTTCACCCCCCATTTAACTGTCAATATATTGACATATTTCATTAATAACTAACTTTACTAACTTTATTAACTTCATTAAATGTATCAGTTTTGTAGAATTTTTGCTTCATTACCTAATTGGAATTTAAAATGTCATTTAACTGTCATTTTTCCGTTATCACTCATTTAGCTTAAAGAGATCTGTCAAAAAAAAAAACATACTGCCTATTTATAATTTATTTTTATCATTTAAGATGTCTCTTACCCAAAACTGTCATCTGTCGGACAATGTATCGTTGAATTAACAGTCAATCTACAAAACCCAGATAACCTAGATTCTCATCCTCCGTCTAAACAACATAACCATACGTTAAGAATATTTCTGACACTTTCACTGTCAAAACCATGCCCCCAGCTTTTCGCTGTAAAAGTTCCAGCTATCCTTTACTAAAGTCTAATTTTATCTAAACTTTAATCTAATTGCCAAGTCCGAATTCTCTCTCCAGAATGGTAAGGTTTGGTAGAAGCTGGATACATAGCTACTTACCCTACTGTGTAAGGCGCCAGCAGCGAGTAATAATCAAAACTAATGATTAATCAGTTGTTGATTAATCGATAAGCTGCTAATAGCCAGGAAGAAAGCTGATAATTCGTTGGGAATCTAATTTATTAAAGAAATAATCAGGGAATGGCGGGTGAAAGATCTTAGCTACGGAGAAATTATCAGAGAAATTGGGAACGGGTATGGGATATCGATATACAGCGAAAAGCAGAAAATTTCGAGAAAAATCTGAAAGAATCAGATAAAACCCGTTGAATCCGAAAATTAGGGCAGTAATATTCCAAAAAAAAATTTGCTAATAGGCCAGGAAGGTTAGGTTAGGTTAGGTTGTAGCAGGTTGCGCACAGTGCTAGCACGGCGCCTCCGCGTGAAGCCGAAATGGTCCATTGCGATGCACGGTCGTAACCGTAAGTTAAACCTCAGAGGTTACTGATTGGCAAACCAACCAGAACTTTTAACAAAGCTTAAGCAGCGTAGAGGGTCTATCTTCCCGACGTCGCATAGTTCTCCAAAGAACCTATACCCCATGGTCGAGAGCCGTCGTCCTTGGAGTGCTGGATATTCGCAAAGGAGACGTTTCACGCTTTCTGGTTCCTCCTCGTCCCTGCAGCTACGGCAGAAATCATTTGTTAATCTGATTCATAGTCTGATTGCTTTTCTATTTAGCTCCAGGATGGAGGAGGTGTTTCGTTTATTAAGTTCGGGCCATAGCTGCCTAGAGATGACACAACTGTCCATGGCTTTCCCATGTTGAGTTGGTGAGATTAACAGCTAGGTCCATCAAGTTCTTATGTACTACCTGTAGTGGGGTTTTGACAGTTCGGTCAGCTAGCTCTATACTCATTGTTGAGCCTACTCTAGCGAGTTCATCTGCCTTATCGGTACCCACGTACTCACTGTGACCGGGGATTCCAGCAGATATGTACGTTCAAGGACCTAATGTCTTTAAGAGCTAACCGGCAGTCGTAGAGGTCCACCAGTTTTTCCATGGTTTTCAGTAAGAAGGAGGAGAGGTTATATGTCTATAACCAGGTTTCTATGACGTCATGTGACTTTTGAAACATGGCAGGTATAATTCCATCTGATCCACTAGATTTGTAGGGATTGAAGGAGTTTATAGCCCATTTGATCTTCCTCCTATCTACTACATGATTTATTTGGTCTAAATCTGCCAAAGTGGACTCCCCAGATTCGCGAATCCCACTATATGTTGCGATTATGGGGCTGACACATCCTGGAAAGTGAGTTCACCTGAGGAGAAGGTCTAGAGTTTCTTTATTAGTTTCAGTCCAGGAATCGTTTGGCTGTTTTAGGCATCCTGGGATTAACTGATCTTCGGAGAGAACCTTTTTAAGCCTGCTCGCTTCTTGGGTAGATTCGATGGATTCACAGAAGTTTTTCCATGAGTCCCGTTGAGCTCTCCTAATTTCTTTTTTGTATGAGTTGAATGAGGTTCTGTATAATTGCCATGCAGAACTACCATTCTCCTCTCTAGCTTTCTTCCAGAGTTTCCTAGTGTCTGTCCGTAGCCTCCTAAGTTCTCCATTGAACCAGTTTTTGCTCCCGTCGCGGGAACGACTAACCGGGCATGAAGTGCTGAAGCTATTAGTTAGCTTGTCTACGAGTTTGTCAATTTTGGCGGGTTCAAGGATAGGTTCTGTGTTAAAAGGTTTAATTCTTTCAGCCATCAGACTTGAGAACAAAGTCCAGTCTGTATTCCTAGGATTTCAGAAAGGTTTGCTTTGTTTAGTATCAGAGTGTATACTGAAGAGGATCCTGGCATGATCCGAGAAGGAACAATCGGTAGACACTCTCCAATTTTCGACTCTGAGTGAAGGTGATAGGTGATAGGCCAGGAAAATCAAAAGGAAGAAGAAAGTCTAGAAAAACTCGGTCAAAAGTGATAAAGTCGCATAAGTGTTCGCGAAAATCGAAGAACAGTGAAGAAGAGATAGAAAAAAGTTGGTAAAATCAAGCAAATCAGGAATAACGGTCTGAAACCTTAAGGAAACCAGACAGGTAGACTAGAAAGCTCAGAAAAGGCGGGCAAAATCCAAAAGAACCCACTAACGTCCAAAAGGGTCACCGAAATTCAGGAAGTTAGGCAAAGTCGGTAAAATGAAGGAATGAGTTATGAAAGGTCAGACCAATTCCGTAAAATTTCGGATAATGTCGGGAGGGAATTGCAGGTATAAAAGTAAGAAGCTTCACGGCTAGAAAACCATCCGCTAGTGGGGCTATTATGGAATCCTTACATGCTTGAGTATGGTAATTGCTCCTCAAAGTCCGACCCGTGAAGGAAGAAGAGGAGTTCTGTTATATGTTTTTTTTGGAATTTTTATACAAAATTGCTACTTTCTAACGTTTTATTTGTAGTTTCGATAGAAAATCATTCAATTGTAGAAAACGTATAAATATTTTGTAGTGTGTAGCGATTTTAATTTGTTCTAATTGTTTAATGTAAATGTAATGTGTGTAGAACTGTCAGAAATGCCATAACCTCTCTACATTCATGTCATCCGATCCAACATGTTCATTCCAAATTAATATTAGCTTGCTATCAATGACATCTGTCAAGATGTCTGCTGCACGACCAAAAAGAAATTATCGATAAGAAGATAATTTAGAATTTTCTACTTTTTTCTTTCACCATTTTTTCTTTTACTCCTGCGTGCAACACGAATAAACGCTTGTCACCAAAACCCAATCCGGGTTCTGAATATGCGCAAAATGTAACTCCCTTCCCCCTCTTTTTTTATTAAACTGTCAAAATATTAACACCCACGCCCACCTTTATGCCACCTTTATGGTCACAAAATTCGTTTTTTATTTCTTCTCTTTTTCGTTTTTTCGCCTTCTGTCGTTTCCCCCTTCTCCGCGACAACCCGATTTACGAATAGAAGATAAAAAAGGAGGCGTTGATCGGAGCACAACGGTCATAGCAAAAGATCCAGAAGGTAAATTTTAAAAAAAGAAATTTAAAAAATAATTTTAAAAAAATATTTTAAAAAATTTGGATAAAAACTTATTTTTTTTTGTTTTTAATATCAGTTTATTTAAAAAGTGACATATCCCTCCATCTGTCACTGAATTATATCTGCCGCAACATAAAATCCAAATACCTAAAATCCCACCGTTCCCGAGTGTGAATGCAACCAGGCTTTGTGCTAGAAACCATTTAGGCTTCATATTAATTAAGCCGGTAGGCAAATAAAATATATCCTGCGCCCTCTGCTACCCAATCTGACTAATCGCATGTAATTACCCCCCGCATCAGTTATTTATTTAAAAAAAATGAGAAATACTCAATTTGAAATTAAGACAAAAATCTGAAAAATCTGAAAATAAGGCACACCACCCCAATCTCCAGCCATACCAAACAATGGATCGAGCAGTAGCGGCAGCATTGGTTCCCAAAATGTACGAACAACGGCCAGCACAACGATCGGTATCCAATCGTTGGTCAGCAAGGCCGTTCCGACAATTATTGCGAATCCGACGGGGAACGTAATGGCGGCACCGATCTCCGGTATCGGCGCCACATTAATGCAGAACGTGCAAGGTATTGGATTAGGTTGGCAATGTGTGGTGTGTAGACTGTTGTGTTGTGTGGTTACTTTAAGTATACTAACTGAAATTAACGGTAAAAGAAACAGGTTCTTAGGGGAATTTTGTAAGTTAATTAAGTAAATTAATCCCCCTACATCACCTCTCCTTTCCTTCAAATTCTTTCAGCTCCGATCTAATTTAAGCCAGTTTGTGTATTCTATTTTCATGACGTTTAAACTGCCATACAAAACCTATATCTTGACAACTCTTCTCTCACATCTCCTTCCGTTATAATTAAACAACAAAATGGCTGACAAATTAAAATCCCCGTTTAAAAATTTAACTGTCAAAGAGATTGGGTACGATAGAGAATACATCTGTAAGATATGTCAACGATCATCGAGTACGGCGAGTTTCGATTCATATAATACGGGTAAGATGATGGATAAAAGGAGGTGGAACAGTTAGATGTATCGCTATCAATCGTATTGCTTACATCCCCCCCTTAAACAAATCTCTCTAGATGAAGTCCCTGTCCCGTTACCAATAGCTATTACTTAGATAATTTAATAAAACAAATAAAACTGTTAAGGTTGACACATTTTCTTTTATTTATTTAAAAAAAAAAAACAAAAAAACAATCCAATATTCTCAAAAACACATGTATAAATATAACACACATAACATAACGCACAGAAGATTCTGACATTATTGCCGCCTATCAACAATTAGGCGACGATGATGACAAGGATGGTGACGATTTAATTGTATTATCGGATGAGGAACCACAGCTAAGTACACCAACGATTCGACTCAATGGTGAGTCCCCTCTCATTATGTAACACAATTTTACACCAAATCCTCTTTCATCCGACTCTTGTACCTTTTTCAAAAAATCCAACCGCCGTCAAAACGGTCGATTTATAAAACATCGCCCGGCTAAATTGGTGTTTATCCATTGTTTACCATCGACGGCCATTTAATTTCTTGTTCCCTCCTATATTTAGGTGGTAGTTAGTTTTTGATTTGTTACTGTCTTCCCTTATAGTTGTCCCAGTTGTACACATTGTTTCCGCAGACCTATTGACGTAGGCTTATTACGAAAATCCACTAAATCCGTCTCTTTTCAACGTTAACACCTTATACACTTCTTCTCGTCCAAGTTTAGCTTCAAACTTATCGCAAAAATGTGAAAAAAATGTTGTTTGTAGGGGGGGGGGAAGGAGAAATAATAATTGATTATTTTCCGGTACCCCTCAATTTATTCGTTAAAAATTAAGTGAAAGAAACTGTTCGTGTGATATTTCTGGGCGCTGGTTAGAAATTTCAAGCAAATTTCTCTAATCTTTTGTAATTTCATAATTGATTTGTGGCCATATCCGTGATTTGGGGGTCATATTTAACAGTAAACCCCCGTCACGTCTCTGATTATTTTGTATGAGAACCATATTCAATGGTGGGATCTGTGGGAGAGATCTGTACAGTTCCCTGAGCTGTACAGTGTACACTAACTAGCAAGGCACATGTCTTCCACATGTAACTTACATAATAACCACATGCTTCTACATGTTTCATTCGATTTTTCTGACTTGAGTTTCGGCTAGGGGAAGTAGTCCTAATAGTTAGAATTATATAGTGGATTTTCGTAAGTAAAGCGACGATATGTCAGCCATTTTTATTTCATTCATCCTCCAGTATTCTCGATTAGTTTGACGTTTGTCAGACAAGTTCTGTTGATAGGTTAAGATATTGTATATATAATATTGGTACCTAAACCACCCCCTAATCCCCATCTAATCCCCGTTGTACCTTCATGACATTCCAGACATGATTCCCTAGAAGAAAATGTATAGCTTTTGATTTTGATTTCTATTTTTTCTGGCAAAAAAGAAGCGCAATTGTTTTCTTTTTTTATTTAAAAAAAAATATGTAAAAAAATTCCGATAATAAAAAATGATCTAAACCAAAAAAAAAAAAACAAACAATCTAAACATGTATGAAAAACACTAGACATTCGGATTGTGTGTCCGGCCAAGGCATGTCATCAACTGTCAACCAATTCGCAGTGTTCAGGTATGTGAAGGGAAAGAGAATCAATTTTGAAGTTTCTTTATGTTTGTACATTAATTTTGAAAATTTTCTTTAAATTTAAAAATTCTTTTCTTATTAATTTTCAAAATTAAAAAATGATTAATTTTCTGTAAATAATTTTTTTTTTTAAAAAATAGAAATGTGCTGCGTGTTTTTTTTTTTGTTTTGGGCATGAACATACTGTCGTTGCAAAAAATTGATTTCTTTTATTTGCAGTTACACAAATCACTTTTATCATTTTTCCCATTTCTGTCAGAATGTCATAATATTTTGTTTTGACAATTTGACGGTCTCGTATAAAAATCAATACATACATGAAGTCATACCATGATATTTTACAAACGCCTAAGAACTTTGATGATGCAAAGTTAAACAGTTACGTCGCCTCCCTAGACATAGACAAGGCCTGTGACAGAGTTAATCTTTTTAAACTCGCAGGGGAGCTTAGGCGAATCAAAAGTCCCGAGCACGAAATTAATTGGATGCTCAACTTTTTCAAAGAACGATATCTAAGACTGGGTTCTGAGGAAATAAAAATCCACTTTGGAATACCCCAGGGAAGTGCACATAGCCCTCTTGCCTTCAATCTCTACACAACAGTTTTCCATGAAATCCAAGATGAAAAGACTGCTTTGTTTCAATATGCCGATGATTTCTTTATGATCTCGGCCGATAAGAACAAAGTCAACGCCTTACGGAATTTGGAGAACAAACTGAACTGCTTTCTTAAAATTCCTAAGTCTTGATCTTGGCAACTGAGAGAGGTAATCGTGTCAGTATCTCATCATATAATGTAAACGGGGTTCAAATTCCGTTTACAAACCAAATAAAAGTCTCGGGCGACTTTTCAATAGCAACGAATTATGTAACGCGCACATCCAAGAGTCTTTGCGCCCGCCAAGTCAAGCCATAAAAATTTTTAAAATGCTCTGTTTTCCGCATGGAGGTCCGCATCCAAACCTTGCTCTGAATCTGTACAAAATTTTATTCAGATCCAAACTCGGTCAACATGCAAGGTCTTCAACCCTGAACGCGTCTAAAGCTGCCACTCATAGAATTGGTACCGTCCAAAATGTGGCTCTAAGAAAGTGCCTCGGTCTCACGCCCTCCACTCCTGTACAGGCTATTCGCTTCCGGTACTCCGGGCTCTCTATCTTACAGGGAATTATGCAAAATTTTCTACCTTAACACCCCAATTAAAAGAAATCTATCTCTAACTGGATCTATCCGAACATGCTACGATGTAGCTCTCCAGAAATTCAGTCATATACTCCAGAACATCTCCACTTATCGTAAAACATGGGTGCCTAAGAACATGATAGTTGACATCAAATTTTTTGGCTCCTTTGGCTACAACAAAGCATCTGCTACACGTAAAGTAGTGTCTACCCTGTATGAAAGGAATGGCTTCCACATCCTTGCTACGGATGCCTCTGTATCTTCTTCAATGTCTGACATGGCATGCATATCTATGGCAGACCTGCCCGACAAGGGAGAACGTGTTATGCGAAGGATGTCCTCCTTCAGTGCCGAACTAGCGGCAATTTGTATTGCAATCAAATGGGTTCTAGAACGCAATCTAAGCAAATTTGGTATCTTGACTGACAGCCTGAGAGGCTGCAATCTGTACATCAGAAAAATAAATGATTTAGTGACGTCCACTAACTGCGAAATGAGAATCATCTGGGTCCCACGGCATAGTGGCATCATTGCCAATGAAAGAGCTGATATAGCAGCCAAATTGATAGAATAACGTCTCACACCTCACCATCTATTGACGAAGGCATATGCCGAACTGAAAACTGAGGTTTGGCGTTTATGCCAAAAGGATTTCGAAGAAAACTGGATCCTTTTTTAGCAAAATTTTTCCCAAGGTAGCTTCGACCCCATGGTTCTCCAACTCATCTTGGAGACCTAGGCAAATAAAAATTATTAATCGTCTTTACACGAACCATTCGTACAACAAGCACTATCTTTACAAAATCGAAGCTGAAGGGAGTCCTCCTTGTGAGTCATGTCGTGCACCAGGTTCTCCTCTATTCGCGCTAAATATAGCTTTGCAAGTCAATTTGGAAATTTACGTGATGCCTTAAAAAGTAGACAGTCCGAGACCCTGCGCCAGCTGGTCAAGTTTGTGGATGAAGCCCGGATATCAATTTAGCTTTTAAATTCTATGTTTTATATTACAACTGACAGTCTTGCATCAGTCGGGTTTTTTATAACCCATCGCGCAGTCTACCTCAACTGAATGACGGTGTACCAAGCAACTTGATATTGGTATGTTTAGCACTCTACGTTAGCTGATGGCGGTATAAGGCGAGCCTCAGGCCATTCCACCGCCACTATCTACGCCTGACGGTGGTCCTGGGCAACCAATATTAAAAAAAAAAAAAAAGAAGTCATACCACGCATCGCCATTATGAATTTCTAAATATTTTTAAAAATACTCGCAGTAGATGGATACTTGCAATCCTTTATGAAGTTAAATTCTAGCAGAACCTTTTCCCAAATAGAGATTTGAATTTCATGCGCGCCACCAAAGTTTGGTAGGAAGTACTCGAATGTCAGGGCTGCTAGATAGATAGATAGATAAAATCTAGCGGGTTTGGCTAGAAGATCGGCTATTTCGTTGCCTTCAATTCCTGTATACCCCGGGAACCTTGTTGAGTTGACTTAGGTCGTCTAGGACATTAAGGCAGTTTTGTACTAGTTTAGAGTCAATTTGGTAGGACTGCAGTGCCTTTAGAGCTGCTTGACTGTCAGAGAAGATTACAATCTTTTTGTTCTTGTATCCCCTACTGATGCTTTCACGTATACATAATTCTATAGCGTAGACTTCGGCTTGGAATACAGTGGCACGTTGCCCGAGATTTCTGGTAAACTGAGATTTTGGGTTTCTTGCCAAATATTCCGACACCAACACCTTCGTCGGTCTTAAAACCATCTGTATACCAGATTATATCCCCCATACCGAACCTGTTCCCGTTCCCGTAATCTGTTCGGCTTGGGATTTGTATTTTGAAACGTTTTTCAAAATGAAATGCCGTTAGACTTTTATCACTCGGCATTCCTAAAACTGGGTGTGCCGTAACTATGTCAAAGATTTTTGAGTGACCTCTTCGGTAGTTGGGAGAGGGCCCGCCACCCATAGACATTATTCTGTATGCCGCCAACCTAGCATCCTTTTCCACTGTACTGTGGAGAGGAGACAGATTCAGCAGCACTTCCAAAGCAGTCGTGCGAGTGGAGCTCATCGCCCCTGTGAGACTTGTCTTTAGATCTTCTCTAGAATTTTTCTTGTCGCTATGCTGGCAGTTTTATGCCACCAGACAATTGATGCATACGTTATCATTGGTCTTATTACCACATTGTAAATCCAAATAAGTACTTTGGGATTTGGACCCCATGTCCTGCCACAAAGTCTCCGACCATAGATAGTTGGCATTCTTAGATTATCCATTTTCCATCAATTAGTGAAAGTAAAGATGTTGGTTTTTTTTGGGATTAACCCGAATTTCCTCCCCTTCCCACTAATTTTGTATGATCGATAGGACTGCCTGTAATGCCGTCCAAGAGTAGTCTTGATTATTTGGGAACTTATGCACCACCTCCTGAAGACGATTCTATCAATCTAGCTCTATTTAAGGTAAACTTGAAATTACTGTGTGACATTAGAATGGTCCTGGCCACTCTGAAAATTGTTGCGAGAAAACAGGAGCTAAAAATGAGGAAAAATATTAGGAAAAATGAAGATTTTGGAAAACTGCAGGGAATAAAGACAAACTGGGAAAAAATAAAGAAATAATTCGGGAAAGTTACGAACCTGTCGTGAAAATTTGGAAAAAAAACTGGGGAAAATGCTAGAAATAGTCGGAAATAGTCAGAAGAAGTTTAATGGCTTTATTACTTACTTCAGAAGTTAGGGACCTAAGATTACAGGCATAAGTATTCTGGGAAGGCTGTAGAATTCTGTCAGTAGACATGCGATCCTGCCTTTCTCGAAAAAGTTTCAAGATATTGAATTAAGAAAATTGGTAAAGGTGATTTGTTTCGGTGAGTGTTTGACGAAGTAAGATTATCGAGAGATTATCTGTCAAACGGTAGTTCTTATCCTGATTGTCTTACAAAGTCTTAAGAACAGTACCTACAGTTCGAAGGGAAAGCGGGTCCTTGTAAACTTTTAAAAAATTGTTCAAATCATTATCATGTCATTTTCACTCATTATTTTTGAGTTTTTAGCTATCAAAAGTCTCTCATTTCCTGTTTGTACATCTCTCTAAACTAACAAGAAATAAATTAAGGAGATTAATCCTTCTGTTGTATTGTTTTCTATGTATTTTTAATTCGTTAAATTAATTCATGTTTCAAAAATTCAAAAACTTATCGATCCGCTCAAAATTGAAACACTCATATTTTATCGATTTTGATAGCCCGTCGCCAGGAAATCATCAAAATGACAGAGCAGCTAATTGAAGCGATTAATAACGGTGATTTTGATGCATACACGTAAGTATAGATACGATTTAACTTCGATACAATCCCATTGATTATCTAATTGAAACAGGAAGATTTGCGATCCACATCTAACTGCTTTTGAACCGGAAGCGTTGGGAAATTTAGTTGAGGGCATGGATTTTCATAAATTTTATTTTGAAAATGGTGAGACGTTGATTTGTCTAAATTTTAAAGGAATTTTTAAGAAATATTTCATTCACAGTTCTCGGTAAAAATTGTAAGGCAATCAATACAACAATCCTGAATCCGCACGTTCATTTATTGGGCGAAGATGCCGCTTGTATTGCTTACGTGCGGCTCACCCAATTTATTGACAAGTAAATTTTCTTTTTCCGGGCGGGGGGTTTCGGTTAAAATCTCGTCATTAATTTAAATTTCTTTTTCAAAAAACCAAAGGGATGGACACGCGCATACACATCAATCAGAAGAGACGCGAGTCTTTCACAAACGTGACAATAAATGGCAAAACGTTCATTTTCATCGGAGCGCTACTGGTCACATAACTGGTGACAATCCATTCGATTTTGTGCAAGCAACAAAATAGACAAATGTTCGCCAAAGATATGTAATGCGTCGTCAACAAAATGGTCGCCAATTACCTTACGCCATAATGCCGATTGTTAATGGATATCGATGATTCAATATGTTTTCTTATCACCCTCTCTCTCTCTCTCTCTCTCTCTCACCTTCTCTTTTTATACATTTTTAATTAATTTTAAATATTTAAATGGCGCTCATCACATATCATCAGCGACATAATGGAATGAAAACGATGCATTCAATATTATATATTGTTAAATAATTAATTATTTCTAATTAATTAGTTAAATTCAAAAGAACGCTCATATTTATCTAAAACAAAAAAAAAATCTCTCTATTAAGCTCTCGATTCTGTCAACCATTCTGTTTTTCAAAACAAAAATGAACCGTTGAAAGCTCTCTACTTCTTTCTATCCATTTTTATTCAAAAATAATTAATATTCGCTGTTATTCATTAAAAAAAAAAAAAAAAAACAATTTAATTATTAGAATACACACCGAATGTCTTATTTTATTTCATTTCCTTATTTCATGAATTTATTAAAAGAAACATTACACCCAAAAATTAGAAGAAATGAAACAATTGTAAAAAAAATATAATTAATAGAATTTATTTATTGTAAAAACAAAACAAATGTAATAATAAAAATTTATTTAATTAATTAAAATTGAAATTCAGCAAAACACATTTTATTAAAATTAAATTAATTCAACAAATGAAAATAAATAAATTAAAAGCTACTACTTATTAAATATTTAATTAAAATAATAAATGAATAAAGAAAACCTTTTTTTTTTAATTGTACGAATGTATATTTAATTAAATAATTATATTAAAAATATTTGAGAAAATAATTATTTTAAATTTATAAGTATAAATATTACATATACATAAATAATATATATAAATATTTAAATATAAAATCCTTAAAATATTAAAACTATAAAACTATAATTTATTAAATTTAAATATTTCATGCATAATTTATTTAAAAATTAATTGAATTTTATTAAAAATCATAGATTTATATTATATGAATTGGATAAACAGATGTAAGAAGTGGTTTTGATTTGAACTCGCACATTACCGACCTTAGTACAGAAACCTTTAAAAGGTCAGAAACGCCCCTTTACTTCTAAATTTTATTCCAAAATCAGAATACAAATTTTGGAACTCGAACATCTGTAACTAGCTCTTTTAAAATGGAAATTAAATGCAAATAATGAGATTAGGGGAAATTACTATAATTTCCTACAATTAATCTCGTTGTTTCCCCCTCAGCACGTTCTTCTGCCCTTAATGGCCAAAATTATCTTTTATTTTAGTACAGAAATCGCATGAGTAAATTTACCGTAGTCCTGCCAGAGTCGAAAATGAGGTTAAAGTTTAGTGGGATGAAGAAATTTAGATTTCGAACTGAAGAAAAGTTGAAAGATTGCAGTGTAAAATTCACTCTATGAAAAACCAGTAAATCCGACAAATACCACATCCTCATGGTGAATTTCCCCCGACACCTTATAAATAATAGTGTAAAGACATGGAAAGAAATGTGCAAAGGGAGTCAAAATACGCGTGTCTCTAGTAGGTTTCCCAACCCTGGAGAGTAAATTGTGGTTCCAAGCACTATTCGGGTCCAAGCGACACCATCTCCCCGAACTATCACATTGGGGAAGTCAAAAAGTTGTGCGAAAAAAGGGAGAAAATTTTTTTGATCAAAAAGGTTTTTGGGTCACCCTGCAAGAGAAAAGGTTTTTTTGGGTCAACACCCTGTAAGAAGAAAGTTTTTTTTTGGATCACGCTGTAGAAGAAAAAAATTGTTTTGCTGCGACGGTTTTTTGGGTCACCCTGTAAAAAATGTCGGGGTCCGAGTGACACTCCCTCCCCTGAACTACCACGTCAGGGCAGTCAGGGCCCCCTTCTTTTAGGACCGTGGTTATTGCCCCGTGTAGTAGCAATTTATTTTGGTCGCTATTGCCTTTAAGGAAGGGGTTGAGGGGTCGGGTGGCCCACCATTGGATTCCCAGATAGATGGTGGAGTGCCCGTATTTCGAGACTTTTCTTGTAGCACCCCTATTTCCCCTTCAAAATCCACTTCAAAGTCGAAACATCAAAAATGGGAGCAAAAGTTGACCCCCCGAAGGGAGGGGGGGAGGGGAAAAATTTTAGGCCCAATCGATTGGTCTACCCTAGAGGTTCATTTGATGATTCTATGAATTTTTTGTGGGAGCCTCCTTCCCCCTCAAAACCCCTTTTGAAAAATGACCATATTCAGCGACCGCCACCTGGTGGCGAGTAAGTGCAACCAATCCCCCGCTAAAAGTTAGTTCGGACCCTGCCCTACAATAGTTGGGAACATTGTTGGGGTCTAAAGTGAAAACCTGATTTGATAGTAGAACAACGAAAATTGGTCTGCAAGTAGGGTCGGAAAAAGGTGGGTTGCACCGGGGCTCCCCTTCATGGGCAAAACCAACACGTGAAAGTTTGAACCATCCCTAACAATCGACCTTTGGACACCAGGTTGCTAACTCCGCCCCTTCTAGCTGTACGGAGGGGTTAAAGTTTGACTTGCGACATTTTCACTGTCGCTTGCGACATGAAAGCGACATGGCCGGATTTTTTACTCTAATCTCTAGCCGGATCTTTGTTTTACTCTAATCTAATCTAACGGTAAAAATCGGTTAAAATTGGAAAAATTCGGGAAAAATGAAAATTATGTTCAAAACAGTGGCGTGGGGTCAGCATCTCCATAAGGTGTGCATAATTTTATTACCCCTTAACAAAATCATGCAATGTTTGATTTATTCAAGAGAAAATTACTCAGTCCAATTACTAGAGTGCATTCCGAATATTTTCTTCGGATCCAAAAATATATCATGACACCAGGGCCAGGGTGAGGTTGTTTGAGGCCAACATCTCCATAAGGTGTGCAGAATTTAATTTTTATTTGGTTAATTAAATTTAGATAAAATTTGAATTTTTCGCTATTAACTTTCTCAGCTTAAATCTTCAACTTAACGGAATAAAATTATTTGAGTTACCCAATTTGCAACCATATTTCAGGAGTGCTCCGCGCTTTCTGCGCATTAAACTGCACGTCACTGGGGGGGAGCGGGGGGGGGGGGGATTTTTGTCCAAAGTCCAAAGTCCAAAGTCAAAGTATCAAAAGAAGCTGGATAGGTCGGTGTATATTAGATTTTCTTTTTTTTAATTCGTCTATTTCAGATTGGCCGTAACAGGACGCTTTTCTTCCTTGAAAAGCTTACAGATTGATGACGTATACTTGCAGTTCCTAAATAAAACAACTTATAAACCGTGTCTGTTTCCAGAAAATCAATTTCATTTATTATCTCTTATAAAATTAAAAATTATAAATATTTTCAGTATGACAAACAGGAAAAATTGTATTTAATTAATTAATTGTATTAATTGTACTAACTAATAGATTAATTAATAAAATTGTTTCTTTTATATTCTCTTGCCTGTCGCTTTTTATTAAATAAAATGAAACAACAAAAATACCGATTGATTTATTGGGAAATTTAATATTTTTAAAATAAAATTTATGTAATTATAAATATAAATATTAAATAATTAAAAAAGAAATTAAAAAAATAATCGTCATTTTTACATGTCCTTCTATACAATTAATTTCTTAAAAAAAATATATTAGATAATTACGTAAATTTAATTAAGTGTGATTTTTTCGAATCACGGAATTCATCTTACATTTTGAATAAATATTCCCGGATAAAATTTGAGAAAATTAATTCATTTGTGATGAAGAAAGTAAATCTTTTTCTTTTTCCAATTGAGCTTTTATATAAAATTATTCAACCAATTTATTACAAGACATTCAAAAAAAAAAAAAAGAAATTATAAATAAAAAATTTTTATAATATTAATAATTAATTAAATAAATTAATATAATTGGATTAATTGTACTCTTTATATTACTATATAATGTAAATGTGATGATTTTGTGAAATAAAGATGAAAAAAAGTAGATAAGAAACTCTAATTAAATAATAAATAATAACAGAGAGAAAGAATTATATTTAAATAATTAAAATTATGTAAAAAAAAAG
>JANTOP010010029.1:0-15550 GCA_027564815.1 Symmerus nobilis
AAAAGTGCATTATAAATATAAAATAATAAAAACTCTAGTTCAAGGTCATATAGATACAAAAACTAACAATTAATATGTAAATGTAAAAAAAAAAAATCCAATGATCAAATATTTTTAAAAAAGGGATGAAATGAGATGGTTCATGTGAAAACGTATGTTCAATGGGGGTGCTGGTGCGATGATTTAGGAACAAACAAAACAAATAAAAAGCGTTAAGCACAAAACGACACAATAAACATAAAAAAAACCAAAAAGCTTTTCATACAGATGTGTATAGTATGTATGGCATTAAGTTCTGTTTAAACACAAACAAAAATAATGATTATCATTTTTATACTCACAGGGACCATTTGTACTGTCTGGCGCTGTGAACAAAATATCTCATTAATAACATAATTTTACTATTAATTATACTTTCTTGTACAAATTATAAGGCAAGCAATTACATATTTCTTTTACTACACCTACGTTTCCATACTACGTTCATTACGTATTAATATGTCATTTAGGACCAGATTAGATTGCATTTTTAATTACAAGTGTTAAGGGAACAGAATTTTTATCAATTTAATTAATTTGTACTATATACATACTGCATTAATTGCGATAATATTTTTAAACGTAGGGGTACTTTAGAATTTAATTAAATTAAAAATAATGGATAGGAAACCATAAACTACTAAAGCTGGAGTCTATCTACTCGTTCATCTTACTATCAATAGTATTTATTTCGTACAAAGTATAATTACGCATAAATTAGGACAATTACTAAATGCAATAATCAATTAAATTCAACTTTCTGGGTAATCATTTAAGGAATAGTCAGAATTATATATATTCAAGGAAAGAAAATCTATCTGTGTACATTTCTACAATTTCGTACATGCTGCTTAGTAGCTACTGTATAAAAACTATAAAATAAATCTTTTGTTCCTCGAAATAAATTTGGCATGAATCCCTTTTCAAATAAACATTATGTTGATTACATAATTTATTTCAAATATAAAATTTGAGAGAATTGCACAGGAAATATTTTATTTAGTTATTTAAATCCTACAAAACAACACTAAGTAAAGTTATCATTAGAAAATTTAACTTCCCTTTTTTTGGCAAATATCCCAAGGGACTATAATAGAATTGTCTGTAAACTATTTAGTACACCTAAATACATCCTGACCAATTATTTTTTTACTTAAAACATTAAAAGAATAATAAGAAAATAATCCCCTGTTCTACTAGTTATATGTCAGAAACATTCCTTGGGAATGATTACTTCGATAGATATACTTGTATATATGGATATGTTTATCCTCGTTCGATTGTTTGTTGTTGATCGGAAACGAGATGGATAAAAATGTTGTTAGTGAAGTTTACTGTTAATTAAATTTATATGGAGGTTAACTAAATAACTTCTATTAAAATTTCTATTATTGTCAGTGTTCAAACACTGCTAAAGGATTCTGAGTGAGTTGGAATTCTATCAAAATTCTTTTCCTTTGTACAACAATTTTTATTGGTTTAATTGAAGTTTCTTTATAAACATAACACATTGCCTTTTATTACAAGGAATACCCGTCAAATACATATATCGGATGGGGGCAACTTTTCTTTTTCTAAAGTTTCGATAAGCCCAATAGAGGGAAAATTCTTTTAAATATTTGTTTGTTAGAGGAAATGTTTCTTTTCTGCTTATTTCTTTTTATTCGAATTATTATTCATTTCTATTGCAGATATGGATGATGACACTTGCAATAACATATTTCATAATCAAACAATATGTTTACAAACAAATAGAACCATGATTTTCAAGGCATAATGAATAATTTTTTTATTATTTATAGTTTGCGAGGTTGTTAAGAAATTTGGTTTATTAAATTAAAATAGCCTAAATATTGAATGCACTGATTCATCGTAAAATCGGAATAATTCAATGGTTGATTTTATAATACTCGTATGAATATAAAAAACAAATTATTAAACTAAATCTAGATTAATGAAGTTTCATTGAAGCAGTTTTATCTTCTATCCATATTATTAAAGATAAAAATGTAGAAAATATAAATTGCTGTTCTTTTCAGACATTAATTTCATTACATTTATTCAAAATCGTATGCATACTTGGTATAGTTTACGAATTGAAAGGAAATTTTAAGAAAACCAAGATAAATATGAAGGACGAAAATGTGAATTTAGAAGGAAATTCGTTTATTACTGATGAATACCCTTTTTTGATGATATTCTTTTCATTTTCTCTGGCTACAGAATAGTTTAAAAATACCGGTTCCATGTACATTAGTATATAGTACGGAGGCTCTTGCATATGGGAATAGGCAAATGAAAAAACAGAAAAACCCGATTTATATTAAGAAATTGATCTTTACAAAGATTGTTAATAATACTTTCAAAATGATCTATTTAATACAGTTTAATTGATATATGTATCACGCAGGAAAATGGATTAAGCCGATTGGAAGTTTTTAGCGTTGGAACGAGACGCGAATACCGACATTTTTTCAAATATGCAACATTTTGGGTTTTTCTGAATTCGTAATTTTAAGTCGGATGGCGAAACAAAAAATACGTATAGAATCATGTTTCATGTTTCATGTCATCATTGGATTAGTGGCGTGCAGTCTCATGCACAGAAAGCGCAGATCACGCCTGCAATATCAACAAGATCGTATCCAATTTTTCGTAACCGTTGCTACAAATTCTTAACTCAAATTATTATATTTAATAACATTAACCCATTTAACTAATTTTTCTATCAAGCTTTGATAAGGGAAAGGTGCTACAAAAAAAGTCTCGAAATATGGTCCACCTATATGGGGATTCTTCTGATCAGTGAAAGTTATGTGGTATTTTAAGTTCTGTTTCTCCATTGATGTGAAGGTATCGTATCGGATAAGAGTTTATACGCTTCGAAATTTAATTTGCATCCTTATAATTTAAAATCAGTGAAATTGAAAATTTTCTGAAAAAGCTTAAAGAAATTTCCAAAAGCTTATCGGAAGCTTTTAATTAAAATATACTTCTATGTTATCTCCCAATAAATATACTTAAATGAAATCGGAAACTTTCGTTAAAAAGCTCGTAGAGAAAATAAAATCTCTACGAAAGCTTTAATGAATTGAATTGAAGTAAGTATTCATAGTCCTTGCTTGCCCTTTCTTGAAAAATTCATTCATCAGCCTGAAATATATGGGCTTTTAATGAGCTTTCGAGATTTTTGAAGCATTTTTAATTTTTAATAATTAGGAAACTTCGTGACCGGACAGATATCTAAATGGAAAATAGAATGTAAAATGTATACCTACAAATAAAGATCGAAACTTTAAGATTTTTATGATCTTAGAATGGACTAAGAAAACTGTTAGCAAAAATGTCATATTTAGAGAATGAATAGTTGGATGGAAAATAGATGTAAAAACGTAAAAATAATGTTCGGAAAATAAAGCTTTTTGGAAACTTTTAAGTTTTTCCATAGCTTTTGTGTGAAATATTAGTTTTGATATTTTTGTATTTTTCCTCAACTAATTTATAAACTTCCTGCATCATTACATTTTTATGTATTACATATTTACATATTTATATTTCTTGAATAAAGCAAACGTATACGATAAAGGATGTTAAGGGGTCATAAAACTCTGCACACCTTATAGAGATGTTGACCGCACGCCACTGCTTTCAGCAATGTTATTATTCCTAAAATTACCCGATTTTTACACAATTTCGGGATTTTATGAAATTTTTTACGAATTTCTATCTCTAATAACTATCTAAATATTTCTATCGCAAATGTTGGGAAATTCACTCGTAGGCTGGCTTGATGTAAATAATGTTTGTATGAAAAATTTTAATATTTAAGATTTTGCTTTTCCGACAAAAGTTGCGATATGAATAAACTAAAATTTGGCAATTTTTGTTTTTTAAATATATTTCGTTTCCGGGCTCCGCATCGCACTTGAAGTTTCGAGAATTTTCTAAGAAACGGATAAAAGCTTTAATATCTCGGCTGAATTTTCTTACTAATGTGACATATTAGAGAATTGTAGACAATTTAATTATAAAGGTAAAAAATAAGACCTGAAAATTTTGTATTAGATCGTAACACTGGAAAAAAAAATAATTTCTGTCGCACTTAAAATGTTTGAATTTTGGACAGAATTCGAAATACACCTATATAAGTCGGTTGGAGCATTTTTATAAAAATATGATGTATTAGAGAGTTATAGAATATTAAATTCTATAATAGAAAAGCATGATTTGGAAATCATACACTGAAAAAATGTTATTTAAAAAAAATTATTGCATTACAAAAATGAAACGAAATATTGAATAAATAATATTGAATATTATTAATGAATTAATTAATAGATATTATTGGGAGCGTGAATTAATTCGTAGCGTTTTACAAAAGATGGCGTAACTATTTTTTTTTTAATTTTTCCCATTTTCCAAATAATCATTGGAAAGCTATTGTCATCACTGACCGTTAATTTCTGGTATTTATCATTTAGTTGAAGTGAAAAAGAAAATACTTTTTACTTCTTTAAGTATGTCGAATTTTGTACCGAATAAAGTGTTTTTGCGAGGAGTTTTACTCCATTACTTCAATATGAAGCAAGTGCTCCCGAAAGTCACCGTATTTTAGAGGTAGTTTATGTTGACCAAGCTCTAGCAGAAAAAACGTGTCGGAAGTGGTTTGCAATACTTATAAGTGGTGATTTTGACTTGGAAGACAAAGATCGACCCGGACAGCCAAAAAAGTTTGAGGACGCTGATTTAGAGGCATTGCTTGATGAAGATTCGTCTCAAACGCAAGAAGAACTTGCAGAATCATTGGAAGTTGAAACAATAATAATAGACCCGGTTATCCAACGTAATAGTTATTCTGGCCACCCGAAAACACCTTTTTAGCAATGCTAATGGATGATAAAAAGCATATCCGGGAGTTAGCTTTGAGACGAATTACCAAGATTAAGGAACGAAAAAGTAAGAATATACGGAAGTTCATCTTGCTAACATTTAGAGTAACTATTTCAATTGAAATCTTTTAATAGATGGAATTTATGTAATAAATGTAATAGATGGATTCCCATACCTATTGAGATAATCGATTGGCACAGTAACAATACTGTTGCAGAACCAGTCATCCTTTTTAAATACGCCCTGAAGGGAATCGAAAAAATGGAAAATTTTCTTTGCCCCATTCAAACCATGGAACGGGCAGTCAAATTGTTAGCGGAGAAGAAAAGCGAGATGGCGTAATTCTAAATACAATAATATCCCGTCAAAATATGCCGAAATGTGGCTCGAAACAAGATTTACTATTACATCAATAATTTGTTGGAATATAAAAAAATCGCTTTAATTTAAATTTGTAATAATAAACATATCACTAGTTTTTTCTTAAAGCAGTACGTTTTTAATGATTAATTTTTTTCCCAGTGTATGATTAATAAAAAAATTTTCAAATCATATTTTTCTATTTTAGAATTTTATTTCCTATAACTCTCTAATATATCATACCTACCCATCTAAAAAATGCACCAACCGACTTATTTAGGTATATTTCTAAAGGGTACTTCTATTTAGGTATATCCTTCCAAAATCTGAAAATCTGCAGTGCCACGGAAATGTATTTTTTTTCCAGTGTACGATCTTACAGAAAATTCTCAATGTTTTATTTTCCTACCTTAAAATTAAATTATTTACAACTTTCTACTAGGATATATCTGTAATAATTCTTGGGCCGAGATAATAAAGCCCTTTTCCATTTTTTAGGAAATTTTCGAAATTTCAATTGCGATGCGGAGCCCGGAAACGAAATATTAAAAAAAAATCGCCACAATTTAAAATTTTTCATTCCGCAACTTTTGCACCTTGTCGGGAAAAGCAATATCTTAAATTTTGCAAAATCGACCCATCCCACAATTCAGGTTCAAAATGTCGTTTTTGAGATTACTGTGATTATTGCAGGGAGAGTATAAAAAAAATGAAATCTAATTTTGAAAGAATAAGAATGTAAAAGGGAAAACTCTTGAAAATTGAGGGTTTATATGCTGTTAATGCAAAACTCTCAAATAAGGGGACGCCGCAAACTTGGAAACTTTGACTAAAGATAACTATACTATGTATTAGAAAACGGTTTATGAAATCTTGAGGAGGATAAGTTATATTTTTATATATAACATAGTACCCTCATATACTCGTACAAATAATCTTTAACACAGTATTTGCAGAATTAAATTATAATAAATACTCCAAAATCAAGATTTATTTAACCAAATAAATTGATAAACTATTGATTAAAATCACCTAATTCATTCGAATTCAAAAATGTTTGCGATAAAATAAAAATATCAAAAACTCAATGTTATGCAAAAAATAATTTTATGTTACCTACGATATTACAAAAATAAAAATAATTAGCGAAAAAATATGTACAAATATTGTTTTAAATATCAATATTATAGCATTTTTGAATATAAAATTAATTATTTAGCATTTCGAACAACAAATTCATGTAGCCAAACCAAAAGAAAAAACGTGTACTTTAATGTAACACAAACAAAAACAAAAAGGTTATTTCCATGTGATTTTGTGTATCGTAGCTTCTAAAGTTATTGTGCAAAATCCCTCCAAATTTAAAATTGACGAAATTCCTGCTTCCATTTGGTATTCATATAAATAAATTAGCCTTATAGCAAATTTAATTTACATTTTTCGTTATTTCTGTTTGAAGAGTTACGGCAATTTCAATCCAACACAAACAAATTACACAACAAATTTTATATTCTTTTTTCTGAATACAATTTTTTTCATACGGTTTTTCAATTCAATTAAATAATAAAAAAGAAATAGTAAAAACTTTACATGTCCTAAATATATGTTCATAAAAACCTACCTGTATTAAAATCAACGGCAAATTCTTCCAGTTCATTTCCCATTACAATTGTATAAATAAGTTTACGGCCCAAAGGGCTTTCGGCTTGTATGGCTACCGATAACGGTGAATGCAATTCGATATTTTCTGGCACCGTGTCCGAGTAAAATTGCTTGTTAAATACAGGCATCGATTTATCTATTACCTATACGGTCGAAGACAATAATGGAAAATTAGAAATTGAAGGGACGATAAGAAAATGTATATACTTGTATATACAATTCAAGGAAAAATATATAATTTTACATACCTTTACGTGAACGGCAATATCTGTCGAACAAGGTGTTATACCGCCATCATAAGCCGCAATCAATAATTCATAATCTCGATTGTGCCCTTCAAGCGTTTGCTTCAATGTCACTTCACCAGATTTCCGATCCACCTTAAACAATTCCCCATGTCCACGTTTCATTTCATATCTCACCTCCCCATTCTCGAAACTATCTAAATCTAAGGCATGCACTTTAGTTATTACTGATCCTTTTGGATCATCCACCGATACGACAGCATAATATGGTAAATTAACAAACATTGGACAATTGTCATTTATATCGAGTATGGTTACATTAACAACGACATGTGCTACTCTAGGCTTCTCACGATCCGGTGGTTGTGATCGTGCCTCAACTATCAGCTCATAATTATCACAAAATTCACGGTCGAATCGTTTACCCGTCGTTTCAATAGCACCTGATGTTAGCCCAATTTTAAACATATCGGTCGGATTTAAGAGTCGAAATTCAACGTGCTCATTTAATGTTGAACCAATCACGTTCACAACAGTTACGGTTGTAATTTTTGTGGAATTTTCTAATATCGAACCTTCGTAAATCGGTTTTTGAAATATCAAACCACTGTTTTCGGACGATTCAACAAAAACGTAAACATAAGCGACTTTTGAAAATTTTCCGTCTGATACTCTGATATGAAGTTTGTAAAATTCGTCAATATGCTCAATGTCCCTAATTTTAAAGATTTTAGAATTTGACTTGAAATATAATTTGTAATATTTATCATCTTAAAATACCTTGTTGTTATAACACCACTTGTACTATCAATAGCAAAAACTCCGTCTTTATTACCTTCAATTATGTCATAACGTAAAGCAGCATTCTCAGAACTATCTTGATCGGTTGCATTTACTTGGATAACAGCAACATTTTCGTAAGTAGGTAGTAATAGAGTAACATTGTATTCGTTTTGATTAAATATTGGAGCACAGTCATTTACATCATTTATGATAATCTGTACCCGAGCCGTAGTTTCAGACGATAGACGTGGTTTACCCAAATCAGAAACCTAAATTAAAAATTTTTTTATGAATTTTGCTATCGACTCAATTCTACTAGTTCTTAAAGGTATTTTTATTCTAATTTAATTTTATTAATTTATAATACTACGTACTTTTACATGAAAGTTGAAAATCGGTATTTTTTCATGATCCAACAGCATAACCGTTTTTATTGCACCGGTCGTTGAGTCAATGTGAAAAAATCGGCGAGGCATTGTTTCCACGATATCGTAATGCAGCAAAGCATTTAACCCAGAGTCCATATCATAAGCTTTTATTACCAACGGTATACTACAATGAGTGGGAGTACAATGGATATAAATCAGAAGAATGAGAGAATATTAAAAATACAGAAATGAATGAGGGCTCTTTATGGATAATAAAAATTATGGAAGAAAAAATAAAAATTTGCATTAGATTAATATTGTTTTTAAAACAATGTATGTTGTAATTATATATAATCGGGATTCTTTTATAGCCTTCAATAATTCTTTAAGTAAGAAAAATGCATCAAACCTGGAACCAAAAAACAAGGTACCGAATCTAAAAAGGGGATAATGACCCGAAAAAAAAATAACAGAGCATCAAACCAAAAGCCGAAATTCGGATATGAAACCGGCACCAAATACTGAACATTGTACCGCTACCAAAAAATAGGACAATTTCTATTCTTCCAACTACTTTTGACGTGTTGTAGACTCATTAAATCAAAATTAAAACAATTAAAATTGCAAAATTGTTTGCGGGGTATTTTTCCCCGTTTTCAGGTCGCTAGTTTAGATAACCAACCAACAATAATTTGCAAGTATACGTGGACCCCAATCTCTATGAAAATAAAGACCTCTCCCTACGAAATTTACTACAGCACTATTAAAATCGGATTAACGCAGGAAATCTCAGCGGGACGATTCTCTTCTATGAACAGAAAAGGAGAGTTGAATTTCTTGAGAGATTGACGTTTTCTGGATCGGGATTTTCCGACAATTTTCATCGGATCATTAATCTGAAATAGTTCAGATAAAATACAAAAACAAGAAAACTAAACTTTTCGTATAAAAGCTCCGAAAAACTTAAAAGTTTAAAGAAAGCTTTTATTTTCGATTTTGTCTCAAAATCTTTTGTTTAACTAAATTACGATCAAGTTTTCCAAAAAAACAAAATCTACCATAATCTGGAAAGCCCATCGAAAGCTTAAAATTAAAATTTTACTTTATACATTTTGTAATCTACTTTTCATTAGATTCAATCAATTCAATTGAAATTTAAAGTTTTCACAGAAAACTTTTCTAAGCATTTAAAAGCTCAAAGCTTTAATTTTCGTTCCTAATTTTTCAACGTTTTAAATCTACTTTCTGTCTAGATTACGATTCTTTAACGAAATTCAAAATTGTACCAAGAAAAAAATTGAAAAGTCTCGGAAGTTCATCGCAAGCTTTTAATTTAAATTTAATTTTTTACATTTTGGAATCTACTTTTTATCTCATTCGTTTATTTGAAATGAAATATGAAATTTTCAAGAAAAAGCTTTGAAAATATATAAAAGCTCAAAGAAAGCTTTAAATTTCGAACCCATTTTTTTAGGTTTTTTAATCTATTTTTCATTTAGATTTTAGCTTTGTACTAAAATTCGGATTCATTAAATTTAAATAAAATCGAAAGTTAAACCGAATTTCAAATTAATTCAGATTAGTTCTTGTTAGGTTCCAGAACGGATATAGAAAATTAATCAAATGTTAAAATAAATCGAAAAGCTAGTAAATTTTTTGTAAAAATTTTGGAAAATATTTCACAAATTTAGAGATTTTGGCAAAAATTACACACAAATGTAGTATAAGAAAATCGAAAAAGTTTTGTAATTTTCTCGAAAAATGAGTTTAGGTAATATTTAAGACCCCCTTCCGTCTCACCTCCTACCCCACAGACGGTGAGTCTTTTTTGCCCCCGTAAATAAAATGAAAAATAAAAATACCAAAGATACCAACAATTCTCGGTTGCTGGGGGCCGGATCTAGAGAGTACGTTGGTGGGGGAAGCAATTCATAGCCCAATAGGTCTAGTTGCACCTCATGTAAAATATACCTCACGCGTTCTGTTAATTATTCATTTCCAATTCAATTTATTTGTACAGAAGCTCTGAATACATTTTAAAATCTGTAAAGAGCTTTAAGTTTTGAATACAATTTTATGAAACATTCCTAGAAAAGCTCTACAAAAGCTTTTGATGCTCGAAGAACGCGTTAACTATGGGATGTAATTTTTTTCGTATTGAAACCTACTTTTCATCCAAATTAATTTAACTGCAACCGGATAATAACCGTTATCAAATCAGAAAGGTTCTTACAAAATCTCCACTAAAGCTTAAAAGCTCAAAGAATGCTTTGGGATATCATTTTATTCTTATTCGAATTGAGGCATATTTTCCATTCAAATAATTTTACTGCACCGAAACTCAAAATGTTCCGACAAAAGCTACGAATAAATTACGAGCTTAGCGAAACCTGTATAGTTATTTTGAATAAAATCGCATACATTTCGAATTATAGATTTTCTTTATATAATTAAATTTTAATCAAATCTAAAATTTTCTAACAAAAGCTCTACAAAAGCTTAAAAGTTCAAAGAAAGCTTTTGATTCGGGATATAATTCTATTCGCATATACACCTATTTTCCATTCAAATAATTTTACTGCAATGAAACTCAAAATGTACCGATCAAAGGTCCACTGAAAGTACGAGCTCAGCGAGAGCTTTAAGGTTTGAATGAAATTTTATACATTTCGAATTTTAATTTATATCCAATATTAATCAAATCTGAAAGTCTCCTAAAAAAGCTCCAAAAAAGCTACAAAACTCAATGAAAGCTTATATTATGGAATTATTATAAAACTGATTAAACCAAATTAAATAAAAGAATTTTTATCGTAATAATTGTGTAATTAATATGAAATTAATCATGACAAAATAATGAGCCTTACCTTTGACCTTTGTTAGTTTCATTTACTGCTAAGACAAGCGAAGTTATGGGGGCCGATTCTGCAATTTCTCCTTTAAAAAATTCCTGTTGGAAGTATGGTGCGTTATCATTACGATCCAGGACATGTATAACAACTGAACAAGTAGCCGAAGCGGAAGCCATATTTGTAGTTCGAATTGTTAAATTATAAAATCTAAAAATAAAAGTAGCAATCTACGGTTCGATAAAACTTATTTCAAGCATTCATACTTATTTCTTTCGTAGTCTAATAAATCTTTGGTGGTGAGAACACCTGTGGAAGGATTTATGAAAAACATATCGTCCACATTTCCTTCGATTATATCGAAAACAACCGAAGATGTGCTCCTTGCTTCGACGTGCATAACAAATGTACCGATTGCTAAATTTTCAAATATTTCAGCTGCCTGATCCATTTTCAAAAATCTAGGTGAAGCATTATCAGCCATAACAACCATAATATGAACTGGTATTTGGGAGAATAAAGCTGGCTTTCCATGGTCACTAGCTTTCACTTGAATCATATATTCTGGGACAGCGTTTATGTCCAATTCCTTTATAACGGATATAGTTCCCATATCCTGATCGATTCCGAACACATTTCCAATATTTCCACTTACAATAGAGTAAGTAATTCGAGCATTATCACCGAGATCACGATCGATTGCGAATATTTGAACAATCTGTGAGCCTATTGATGCAGTTTCATATACTTTTCCTTGTATAATTTTTGAAGTAAATTCTGGAGCATGATCGTTATGATCATGAACGGTAATTATAATTTTTGCATAATTTCTCTTAGCCGGTGTTCCTTGATCTTTAACAATAACAATGAGAACGTGTTCGGAAATTTGTTCCCGATCTAACTGTTCGGCTAATGTAACACTACCGCTAACTGAATCGACTCGGAATAGCCGAAGGGAAATTGGATCACGAGCCGCATGTAAACTGTAAAAAAGTTTCTTATCCTCATCTAAATCGGTGGCATGTAATTGTAAAACTTCCGTTCCTTCCTCAACATTTTCCGATATATCGATTCGATAAATAGATTCCGTAAATTCGGGTCGATGATCATTAATATCGATTACGCTAATAAACAATTGAGTAGTGGTAAGATGTACCCCATCCGATATACTTATCGTTAAATTATATTCCTTTTTCGTTTCCCAATCCAAATTTTTCGCCAACAAAACATTACCATTATCACGGCCAATATAAAAATCATTATTATCATCCCCAGCAATTATATCATACCATAATTGGTCATCATCCTCATCGTACGCTTGGATTAGTGTAACTAAGAAACCGGGGTTATCATTTTCGGTGACCTCTACATGCTGGTCGCCGGTTTTAATTTGTGGTTTATGGGCTGTTAATTGTGGTACCCCGACCACAACAACACTTAATCGGGCTGTT
This sequence comes from Symmerus nobilis, assembly GCA_027564815.1. Lineage (NCBI taxonomy): Eukaryota > Metazoa > Arthropoda > Insecta > Diptera > Mycetophilidae > Symmerus > Symmerus nobilis. Next base: position 12,648 of record JANTOP010010029.1, read on the forward strand.
TGAGCACGTTTTGGGACACCATTATCTTCGGCACGTACCATTAAATCAAATTCCGAATCGGGTTCGAATAGTTTTGCCGCATAAATGACACCAGTATCTGGATGGATACGAAATTTTGCCTTTCCCTTACCCGATTTTAAAGCATATGTTACGCGACCATTTTCACCCGAATCACGATCAATGGCAAGAACCTAAGGAAGTGGAAACAATTTGTCAGGGATTATTAATGGTATTGGTTTATTATCTACAAATATAAATAAATTGTAGTAATTGTAGAATTAAATGCAAACTATACTACAATTAAAAGGCAATATGACAACAATTCTTGCACATATTCATATATGTATTAACTTGTGAGTATACTAAACTTTAAAATAATGCTTATAGACAATAAAATTTATTTATGATAATGGATATTTCGTGCAACAAATTTCTAATTTTCTTTTTCTCATTTTATATAATGCTATTTGTTTAAAATGCATAACAGAAATGTAATAGTTATCCTTGAATATGTACTCAAGTTTAAATACTAATACTAGAGTTCTTATACAACAATCACGAAAACACGGGAGCGAGATGGCTAAGTCATAACTATTTTATATTTAAATTAGTACCATAAATTTGTACTTCATATTTTACGAATGATTATAGTATTTCAAGCTATGTACTTCAACTTAGAATAGAAATATAACATTGATAATAAATTAACAAAATCATGCAAATTTCATCTACACAAGTTAATGATGCATTTGGTTTCTTAATATACGAGTGCTTCGAACATTAAAATTACCGAAGTGTAAACTTTAATAACAAACTTGGGAATGTACTCGAGTTATTATTACAACTTTTCTGACAAGATATGTAGTTGGTAAATTAAAGGATGTAGATACACGGGAAGCTACTAAATGCTCCTTGACCATATTGTGGTTTCCCGATATAGTTAAACACATTTCGATGAATAGATCTAATTGTTTAGGAAAGTTTCGTCGACGAGATTATGACAACATAAAAATAAAATTGTGAAAATTATTTAATGGTGATGAAGGTTGATTCAGAGATCGTTCATATAAAAACCCATTTAGACCCATATTTAGTATGTGTCCCAAATGGCAACCTACTCACATATCAAGATATGATATGATGACCCCACCTGTCTTCACATATTTCATCTATTCTCTGCTCGTTTTGCTCGGATTTTTATATTCTGCATTGATTTCCTCTTCTTTATCAATTTATGTAGGTATAGTATACCCATACTCATACCCATGGTGGTAAAAAAACAGTAAAAGCCATTATTTTCCAATTTTCTGTCACACCTGTAAGTTTTTCCTTATATCTTTCTGATACATCTACCCTTATTATTATGAAATATACCACATGCCGGTTAATATATCATTTTTTATTCTATTGATATGAGGACATCGTGATACAAAGTATTATACAGCAACAATCTAGCTACATATTTTTATAACATTTTCATAGATATTTTATACATTAAACATGAGTATACTCGTATCGAACATAGAATGCGTTTTTAGAAATTTTACCTATAATGTGTATATATAAAATTATAGGTATGCTGCAATTTATATGCTTTTTATCAGCTGAAAAAAGAGAAAATTATCTATAAAAATACCATTCCTAAACAATTTCCCTTGGGATCATCATATTTTATACACCACATTTGTAAGGAATATAACAGAAATAGGCATGGTATAGCCTTGGACAAAAGTACATATACTGTATACTAGTGTATCCCACGAGATAAGACTTATTTTATAATAACAATGAGGTCATTCGGTAAGAAACATGGTACGGAATTTATATTTTATGGGATACTTCATGGATATGTATTGAAAGAGACTTCTAGAAATCTCCTAGAGGGTATATATCTATCAGTTGCAAAAAATTCGGTGTTCATTGACCTAGAAGCAGGATTAAACTAACTAACACATCGAGAATGTATATGGAAATGTCTGAAAAATTCCAGAAAATTTGGGAAAATATGGTAAAAGTCTGAAAAATGAGTTATGGTGGACAAATGTCAGACACACTTCAGTAAATCGAGTAAAGTTAGTAGGTAAGACTCGCAAAAATATAAGTAGCGAATCAAAGTTCGGCGCAAATCGCCCGTCAAAATTTAGGGGATGATTTTTTTTGGAATTAGATGAGAAATGATATCGTCATTATTCGTTTAAGAACAAATTTGCTTCTTTGGATTTTCGAAATTGCGGAGAAAATGTCTGGGAAATTCAGTTTATCTACTAAATGTTCCCAAATTTATGACCATTATAAGCAAATATTTTGTTTTGTTGAAAATTGATATTTTGGGATTCAATTAAATTCTATGAATGAGATTTTCTGCAAGTGATATTTTGAAAATAATAAAAATTAGGAAAAATATTGAAATTTAAAAATTTATTTGGTAAATCAAATAAATCAAATAACTTGAAAATTGGATGGAAAATCATTTACAAATTCATCTAAAATTGATGTCATACATACGTAAAAACATGGATATTTTCCTGCTTTTCTTTCGATCTTTCCGGAATTTTCCACACCTTATATGACTGGGTCATTGCTGATTAAGTGATTACCAACTATCCCAACCTTTTGTTGATAATATTTTCATGACTTTCCCCTTCATTTTCGGTAATTTTCTGGTTTTATTCCAAATTTCTGGATTTTCTGATTTTTTTCGGACCATTTGGGTCCCAAAGAGGCCAGAAAAATCAGAGATAATTGCGCATTTGAGCAATAGTCCCGAAAAATGTCGTAGAATAGTAGGAAATGGAAATCGATCAATTAGCCAAGCCGAAAGAAATGGATAAATTAACAACTTTTTTAAATTAATTTGAATCCTTCCAGTCACCCCTAACCCATCTTATAGCTCTCAATCAGAG
>JANTOP010010040.1:0-15550 GCA_027564815.1 Symmerus nobilis
TTTTTTAGTAAATCGGCTCTACTGAAAATTATGCCCAGTGAAGATTTGGTACCTTTTCCTGTGGACGGTCACATATGATGCCGAGTAATGGTCGGTTTGCATTATTGTTAAAGCTGAAGGCATTTGAAATGTGGATTTATAGTCGAATATGTTAGAATATGTTAGTACCAGTGGGTTCCAATATATAAAGTCATGCATGAACCCGCGTAGTTTTATTACGTTCAGTTCAAACCGTTTCACAGTTTCAGGTTAGAAAAATAATAACTTTTATACTGCTTTCTTAAAAAGAGATGTACCGATCTAAATTATATCCAAACATTTCCATTACACATTACATAATACAACACAAAACACAAACCGCTATACGACCCTTTGTTCTTGGATCCCAATATATGTATATTGTATGTATTGTATATACGTCTTTCTTCTATACAGAGGCTATATAATTATGAACATCTTTAAAATGAAAATTTCAACTTGATAGCAAAAAAAAATTCAAATATTAATTGATATATCCTGGTTATATTCTTCCATAAATAAATTCACTCCAAACAACCGCTAACAAAAATAATGAAACCATACTGATTTCCAAGGGGTTAATATAAATAAAATATAATCATATTATCGCAATTTTATATCGTATATACTCCAATTCATATACAAGTAATTATACGGCAGAATCTCAATTTTATGAACTCAAAAATATTAAGTTAATTATGTACTTATTTATCGAAAAATTCATATTATCGGACAACCATTTATAAATGTCTGAGAAATAAATTAGTATAGGTACTAAACAATTTATACAACGTTCACGCCCAAAACCTGTACAGGTTACAATAATATAATTCCGTAACTCTGTTCTAATGGGCCTAATCTCCATTTGGAATTCTAATCAAAAAACGTTTTGCTGATAGATAAATTTTCATATTCTCGAATTTTGAGTTACATAAATGAATGGTTTTTATGTGTGAATTATGTAATGATGGGATTGTTCTCTAAAAAATTCATAGTAAGTATTTCATGTATGAAGTAATAATATTCAAACTAATACTTCATAATACGATTGGATGCTTCGCACTAGTTCATAGTAGTGAGCTTCTACAGTAATAATGTCAGAAGATACTCGTATGGTATCTATAATGTACATAATATATTTGCAGACGACATATTAATTGCTCAACTTTTAGTTGGGGAATTATCCCCAAATGTGCTTTAAATAACAATACACTTATGTATATCTAGATTTTGTGTGGACTATAATTATAGGTACGACATTCATAATGCCCCTGTAACAAAAAAATACATATCCATATGATATGTGACTTAACTTTGGGGAATGTTTTGCTAAAAATATTGTTTTATAGAAAAAAAAATTTTCAAATTGATTATTCAAATTAATGCCCAACGCCATACAGAAATTTCTCTCACCGTTAGGGTGTCGATTCTCGGCGCAAGAGAATTAATTCCCAAGAGAATTAACGTCAAAATTCCCTCGCGAATTGCACTTTACGATTCTCGAGACTACTTTTGGGAATATTTTCTCTAAATACGAAGAGAAAAAATTCTCCAAGTCAATTGCTAACGAATATGTGCGTTTGTAATTTTGTTGTGCTATTATTGTGTAAAAGTTTGCTATTGTGAAAATTTTAAGAGAAAAAATTTATAGCAAAAAGGATATAGGAAAGGACAATAATGACAAGCTAAGAGCATTTATTGGCAATTGCAGGTCTTGAAGATGCTGAAATTGCCGCTAATCGGCAGCGTCGAGCATTTGGGCAGCGTATGTTCCGTATGGGCAAATGTTCCGGTTAAGAAAGGATATGGTTATTGATTTAATTGATGAATTAGACCCATATCTTGAACAACCAACACGATCCACTGACCTTGATTCCAAAACAAATGTAAATTAAATGCAGTAATATTGTTATTATTTTCAATACTATAGGGATTATATTGTATTATATTTATATTTATTTTTATTATACTGAATCGGCTCGTTGACTAGCATCGCTGGGTCAAATTGTATTACATTTGTATCAATATCTAGTGAAATTTCCATATCACACAATTCAACGGTCTCGATAACCATACGTGCGACATGTTCCGTATTTGATTTTTGATTTGTTTCGTAAATCTTTGGAATTCGAAAATTAAAAAGTATATATGCAATTATTACAAAACCTACCATGGTTACTTCCGACTCCTCAACTGTGGAATGTCCCTTAATTGCTGTTTCCGTTATTATCTCTTTGATATTAATTTCTAAAGGTGTTAAATGGACATCAACAGGAGAGCCACCACCTGTCGATCGGAGTTCATTATTGATGGTTCCACATTTATTTTTAATAACTTTTTTCATATCTATCAAACACTATAAATATATGACATTACATTTATTATTAAAGACATCGATTCCAACAGCAAGTATGATTAATTAAATTACTTAATTTTCACCAATGGTTTTGGTCCTTCTGGGCACCGGTTATAAAATTTAACACTGATGATAACTCTTCCCAAAGGTTGAAGCTATCTTTGGACGTGAAATTCGGTCCAAGTTTATTGCTTATGAGTTGCGGGTAAGTTTCAATAAATTCTATCAACTTCTCCTTTTGTTCGCCACTTATATGGCCAAATCCCTTACTTTTATTCATTTTTTATCTTGAATAAATAAATAAAATAGTAAAATTGTAAAGAAATTTAATAAATTTTTAATATTTACTTACTTTTTGAAATACGTTAAGAGAATTTTGACATACCAAACTACTAGGATTGCTAAATATAATAACCAGCAAATGTGTTCATAGAAAACGATTTCTCTTACGACTCGAGAATTGCAAAAAGGAGAGGACATTTTTCCCTAGAGAATTTGAGGCTAGAGAAAAAATTCCCTGGAGAAATAATTCTCTTGCGCCGAGAATTGGCATCCTAGATAGAAAATAGATTTGTAAAACGTTAAAAATTAAATTCGAAACTTAAAGCTTTCGTTGTGCTTTTAATAGTTTGAATAAGCTTTCTGTCAAAATACCATATTTCATTTGAATTTAATGAAACGGATAAAAATTCGATTCCAAATTATTTAAAATAACATTTTAATTTTAAGCTTTCAATGAGCTTTTGAGGTTTTCAAAGCCTTATTTTGGAAAAAATTGAAATTTCGTTAAAAGATCGTTGCTAGCGTCGTGGGGACTTATTGGATCTTGAAGATTAGAAAGTAGAAAGAAAAAAAGTTTATATGGTGTTCACCGGTGGGGGAAGCGTCTACAGGCCTTCAAAAATGTAAAAAAAAAATCGTCATTTTGAAATACTCGAGCGCGACAGATATTCAGGGGGGATATTAAGTGAACCCGAACGAAGCTCCAATTCTAAAATCTGACGATTAGGATGTGACGCAAACTCGTAGCGGCTTTTTGAAAATGCAAAAAAAAACTATAGTTGGATTTACTCAAGCGCGTCAGATATTCAGAGGGGATGTTAAGTGAACCCAAACGAAGCTCCTATTCAAAAAACTGACGCGAATTTAGAAACCCCCACATCAATTTCGGGTTCCTTTTACGAGTAAATACAAATGTGTGAAAAAAAAGTTCCGAAAGTAGCATTTTAGAGGTCGCAACGGAGCGCTAAAAGTCTACACGCGAAATAATTGAGTTTTTGAATGAAAACTTGTAGACGGGTGGTCGAAGTGTGTATGTATGAATGTATTATCGACCCTAACTATTTTCTCAAGAGGCATATTTTATTATTAGGTATCCAATCCCCCTCCAACCCCTCTTTCAGAGGGTCCTTTTTTAAAGAACATCAGTTTTTGTAGAGAGATTTCCTATTAGGTGAAACAGGGTGGTTTGAATGTACGGACGACCTACAGCATCTGTTTGCGATATATAAATATTTCACTCTGAATATACTAAATTGATATTGAATAGCCCTGTTCATAGTATAAGATGGTACACTCTAGTGATATACTACTGTTTCTACTATTTAGCCTTAGAAATACACTATCTTGCTAACCTGTACGTCTTTACTTCGATGCACCTACACTAAGCTGTACCTGCTCTGAAGCTTCCTACTAAAAGATTAATCCATTTAATAATTTCAAAAAAAGAAGAAATTTGTTTAAAAAAAGTGAACAGTAATTTTATTACATTAACCTCTGGATCTAGTAAAATTTACAGGTAATTTACAGGTTTACAGGATTTTGTAACCCTGTTTATTATGGCGATTATTCCAACAATATCGATAGAAACAAACTGGTAATTGTTGTATGTTTCACGTGGCGTTGCGCTGTAGTAAAAAATCCATTCGAATAAAAAAATGAAATTGAAATATTTTCCGTATACACATCCCTTTTTGTCCAATATTTATATCTCAAGAGAGGCAAATTAGGCGACAAGGAAATCTAACTGTAAGTATTTTATCGGTAAAATCTAGACGAGGATTCATATGGGTTCAAAATACCTATGTTTTTCATTTTTTTCCGACATCATTTAATTAATGGGGGGCAAGGGATGTATAATTCTGCGTACATTATAAGGACGATGTTATGTAATGTAATTTAAAACTGTTTTTTCTTCCCAACACATTTAAACTCTTATCTTTTATTATGTCAGTATTCGTACTAAAGGATAAAAGCCATATGGAATGTTGGGAGGAAATGATAATAAAAAAAAATCCTTGTTAAATTCAGAGGGTGAAATATAAACGGAAGTTAAATGCATAAATTCAGAGTTAAATATATCCATGTTCATGGAAAATACAGTGGAATCTTGGTGCTAATGATTATCAGTGGTTATACCATATTAATTCCTCGGAGTTCATAACAAACTCCAACTTCACATATCGAAATAACCCAAATCAAAACTAGTTAATCAATCAGTGGTTTATTATATTTAACACAAAACAGTTTTATTATATTTAAAATTTGTTTGGTTTTAGATAATCCGTAAAATCGAGATTCTACTGTATTAAAATCGAAATAAAACCACATTTCACGCTATGACCAAGAGCAGTACAAACATGCACTTTTTTTTATTACCTTAGACATTTTTATTAGGCGAACTTAAGATAAAATATTTTATGCCATTAATTACAGTTGAACCTCAACAAAAGAATTTGTACTGATTTTTCGTAAGTTATGTTATTAAAAAACTGTTCAAAATTGTTCCAAAATTAACTGGAGTTGCCATACATATAAGATATTCTAAGATTTGCTACATAATTTCCGTAAATTATGTTCTTAATGTACCCATTAAGTTTATTTACTTGCGGAAAAAAATCAACAAGAATAAAACTACATGAACTAGGGTAAATATTAGGTAAAACAAAAGTGATGTTGATGAGGGTGGTGTTTTTTTAAAATATTTTTACCCAGGTGCGTCGGTCATTTTTGTAGAGTTATTATTTATGTTAAAAAAAAAGCCGTTACATTGGTCAATACAACACAGCACAAATTATCGATTTCTTTTAAGGGATTGTTGTGTTATCGTTAGGAATTATTCACATAAGTTGCACATATTTTTTGATAAGCCATAGTAATTATAAATCCCTGATACCACACATTGATCGGTATTATGGGTATTATGGGTATTATGTTGATCTTATCGCCCCAAAAACCATTTATAACACATTATGTTGAAGTGTTTTTTAATTATCCATTTTTTTATTTGGCAAAGTCTTTCATAATTAAAGTATAATATAGAAAAAACAGAGATAAATTTCTTGCCAACAATTTTTCATCAGATCTAATGAAGGTTTGGGTGTGAAATTGGGTCACCCAGAAAATTCGGCCTAGTTCATAAGATTTTTTTTACATTCTTTTCTCTTTCTGCTTTATATTATTTTATTTGGTTTTTCTTTTTGCTCAAAGTTATCGGATTTACCAGGGGACTTAAGTGGAAGGTGTGATGATGATGGAGAAAAGAAAATCGATAGAAAAAAGGAATGTTTTGGAAAACACGACCTAAAAACTTGAATTTTTTGTAAAGGAAATTCATTATGGCCTATTGGGAAAGAAAAATAATTCATGGTCATTGTGTCAGAACAGGGTCTCTTCTCAGCTAAATAATTATATTATATAAAGGACTTTAATGGATCAAACAGATTATGTACATCCTGTAATTGAATTCTATCAATTAAAATGAAAACATCCATCGGATCAAATAGAATAGTCATTGAAGTAATAGTTTCCACAAGTTTCTGTTTGATTGTATCGTATATGCCTGTAACAGTGGCGTTCTGTCAATATTTCCATGAGGTGCGCAGAATTTTATATACTTTTCTCATTTATATTTCAGTACTCACTTTCCTAGTATTTCAGTTGCTGGAATACAAACTAAGAGCTAGAATAATACTAGGGCTTAACAAACTATAAGTTAATCAGTATCATTGTGTTCGGTGCGAGTTTTAAATCAAAGGTTATTTCTATAATTTTCTTTACAACTTTCTAGATGAACCTAAAAGTTTTGAAAACTTGTTAAAAAAATCATTTTTCGAAGCAAAACTATTGAAAAACGTGATCTAAAGCCTGAAGTTTTTTTTTAAAAGTGGCTGAATTCAAGAACTTTTTTTTCCAACTTTTGTAGGTTCATCTACTAACTATGACAAATTTCCTCTTTGCCAAAAGCATCAATACAATAGGCCCTATAGAAATTTCACCATTTGACTTCTCTTGCCAAGATCTTCCCAAAAGACAGGGACAGAATTTCGCTATTTTGGATTAATTATCAAAAAATTAAAAGTGTTTTTAGTGCTTAAAAATATTACAAATATGCTAAGTTTTGAAAATATTGAATTAATCTTTCTCTTAAAAAAAATTCTTAAAAGTAGGCCTCGGTCAGAAAAAACGTAAAAATTGCTCGTACCGAAAAATTTGAACATCGCGTCATTTGATTCGGATTTCCCGATTATTTTCATCGGATCCAAAAAAATTTAATGTAGGAAGTTTATAAATTAGTTGAGGACAAATACAAAAATATCAAAACTAAACTTTTCATACAAAAACTCTGCAAAAAGCTCCCAGAAAGCATTCTTTCCGAACATTATTTTTCACATTTTAAAGTCATTTTTTTATCCAACTGTGGGATGATGCTAAAAGTCAGTCTATGCGACCCGTCCAAAAAATTCATACAAATTTTTACTGCGCACATAAAATCTGTATGAATTTTTCGGTCCAGTCGCATCGACTCGACTTATTGTTAGCATCATCCCACCCCAGATAACGATCGTTTAACAAAATTTCAAATTTTTCCAAACAAGAAATCATTAAAAATCTCGAAAGCTCACAGAAAGCTTTAAATTAAAACGTCCTTTATACAATTTGTAATCGATATCCCATTCATTAAATTTAAATGAAATATGGCATTTTCCAAGAAAGCTTATCTAAACTATTAAAAACGTAATGAAAGCTCTAAATTTCGAACTTACTTTTTTACGTCTGTAAATCTATTTTCTATCCACATAACGGCTCTTTAACAAATTTTCAACTTTTCTCAAAATCAAGCTTTAAGAATCTCGAAAGCTCATTGAAAGCGTAAAATTAAAATGTTAATTTTATATAACGTGGAATCAAATTTTTGTTCGATTCATTAAACATAGATAAAATTGGAAATTTTTGCAAAAAACTTTCTCAATCCATATAGTACGTATATATCCAATCCATCAATTTCGAACTTCATTTTTTGCGATTTAAAATCTGTTTTCTATTCAGATATCGGTCCTTTCACGAAATTTCAAATTTTCCCAAAAAAAAAAAAGCTTAAAAACCTTGAAAATTTCAGGGCTGATAGATTAATTTTTCACGAAAGGGCAAATGGTTCGATTCAATTCAAAAGCTTTTGTATAGATTTTAATTTTCCGCAGAGCTTTTTAACGAAAGTTTACTATTTCATTTAAATTTATTTATGAGGAGAAAATGTAGATTTAATAATGAATAAAATATATTTTAATTTAAAACTTTGGATACGCTCAGATATCAGATAATTATAAATTTGAATAACGTTAAATTATTGGGATGGAAAATAGATTTTTAAATGTATAAATTTAAAGCCAAAGTGTAAAAATTTCAACCAACTTTTAATTTTCCACTGAACTTTTAACGAAAATTTCAATTCCATTCAAAAGTTTTGATTCCATACTGCCTAAACGAATATTAGAAATTTTCGCATTTCTGAAAAATCATCTTTATTTGTAACAATTATGATAACATGATGAACTTTCTTACATTTACGAAACTCTCGTAAATATAAGCAGTTAAAATAAATAATAGAAGTTATTATTTTGTGATATGGATAATAATAGGGAATGGTCCTATAACCTAGGTTAGGCAACCTAAGGAAAATTTTAGATGAATCGACGAAAATCAAGTAAGTAGAACTTAGAACACATCGGCAATATCGATTATTTTCCAAACTTTCCGCGATATAATATTAGAACCTGTTTCTGTGTCCATCCTTTGTAACGATAGATTCCTAATGCAAACATTTTTTATTAATTATATTATTTATAAGTAACATTTAGACGGTCCACCCTAAATTGCCCCCACCACTATCGATGAAGATACAAAATTTAAAAATTTAAAAACGATTGGACGGCTGTTGGGGTCCTGACTTCGAAGCGATACACACAAAACGAAAATTGAAATTAAAATAAAAAAACCGGATTATTGGAGATTAAGGAAATTAAGGAAATAACGGAAAAATAAAGGATAAGATAGTGGTGGACCGGCAAAGGTTTTTATTTTTTAAGAAAATTAAATATAAAAATTTGTTAAAAAAATAATTGGTAAAAATTAAAGAAATTAAAAAAATTAAATATTGTTCACGTGGTTAGTGTTACACCTTTACCGACCATTTATAAGAACTTTCGAAATATACCGAAATTAATTGAGTTTCGTCTAACTTTAGCAAATCTTTCCGGTGCAATTTTTTGAGTTGTTCCAAACGTTTCCAACTATTTCCCGAGAATGCTCGGGTTTCTCAGAATCATAAAATGTTAGAAAAGTTTATGCCATTTTCGAAATTAACATAGCCAAATTACAACATTTTTAAATAACAGTGTTTAATCCACACATTTCAAACCTGTAAATTTTTCACTGTACAGAATTTCAAAAACGAAATACTTGAGGTTGGTTATCCAAATGGTTACCATTGCGAACCATTAGGATTTGAAATATTTGGTCATAATATTTTTTTCTGAAATGTACTCCTTAAAGGAAGCAATCCCATTAGACGGCCGAAAATCAGTAATTTTTTATGAATTTTTTTGAAGGTGATAAAATAATCGCATCATTTTGAAATTTTGACATTACTTTATTACAATTTTCAAGTATTTAAAAAAATTTTATTTTATTTTTTACAAAATAGAATTGCGGCGCTGTAGGTAGAGCCGTATTAAGATATTTCTGGGCCCTAGGCAAGACATCGACTACGGACTCCCTATATCTGGGGATTACATGGGGAATTAAAATTCAGAAAACTAAATTTAAAAAAAAAAAAAACTGATTTTCAGAAGTATTTAGTAAAATTATACTACACTGCCTATTCGAGAGTTTCACTCAAGCAGTTGACAAATGGTGACCAGAATTTCATGAATAAACTGTTACTGGCTGAATTTAAATTATTATGCACATTGTCCTGAAAATTCAGAATACGGGCCGGGCCCATGTACCAATTTGAATCCCCAATACCGGGTAATCAGATCTTTTATTTTTGCATGTAGAGCTAGTCTGCTAGATAGTTTTGGTGTGGTCTCTTCTATTTAAGCTTCTCGTTTCGCTTTATTTCTTCCTATGTAGCAACATCTTCTTCAAACTACAAACTAGGACATCTGCTTTTCATAATTATCAGTTTTACATGAAAAATCGAAGCTTTCTACTTCGGGGCTTTCAATTAAAAATATCCGTTCTTTTCAATTTCTATCTACTATTTTTTTAATTATCCCCTTCTCTTCCTTGTACTGCCCGTGTTTAGGGAACGAATATTTATTAAAGATTTCAATTAGTCTGGTCTCTTAAATCCTACATTTTACTTCGTTGCATGATTAATTTGGATTCAGTTCCGAGACAGTAGGAAGAACTCCGGAAAAGTCCTGGTAAGTCCCAGAAAATATCGATAATATCTATGCAGCAAAATAGATTCGGTAATGCAAAATCGGAAAAGTTCGAAAAAATGTCAAAAACCAGCCAGAAAAATGTAGGAAAATTTAGATAGAACTGCTACAATGCTAGGGAAATATTGGAAGCAGTCAAGAAAAATCAGAAATAACTAGAAGATTTGAAGAAAATCGACAAAGTGTCTTCAAAAACTGACAAATCTGTAAAGTTCGGAAATAAATAGCTTGAAAGTATTGGGAATAATCGGAAAAAAATCTGGAAAGGCGGAAGAAAGACAGGAAAAAGTAGGGAAAGTCGATAAAAAGATTGAAAAGTTTCACCAGCTTTTTTCTGAAATCTGTGAGATGAATGAAATTCAGAAATCTGCAGAATCGAATAAATTAGTTTAGAGTTTAGAAAAGTTCGTAGAAAGTCGGGAAAATCAGAGAGGAAAGAAAAGTTAGTAAAACTCGTGAAAAGTAGATGAAAAATCAGACAAATGTCCTACAACTCAGAGAAAATTTGAGTTAGACGATAGAAGGGCCGCGACAATTTTTCTCTATATTTCCGGAGTTATTCCTATTTTTCCGACCCATTTCCAATATTTTTTCACACTCTACTCAACGTTGATCGACCATCCAGATATTTCCCAGTCTATTCCTTAACTTCCCATACGCTTTTCGATTTTTCCTTATATTTTTGAATTTACCACGATTTTTTTAAGCTTTCCACGACCTCTTTTTTCTTTCTAAGTTATCACAATTTTTATAAATTAATTTTATTTTACGAAATTCGCCCGACTTTTTACCGACTTTATCAAAATTTACCTGATTTTGCCTTTTTCCACCTTTTCTCTAGCGAATCCGTACATGGCAAGCAGAGCTACAGAGCCGGGCTTATGATTTAAAGTTAGATCTTGGATAGATAATATATAATTCTGTACCACTATAGATTTTCAAAAAATAATCAATGCTTTTCTACTAGGGTTTCTGCAAACTCGGGTTTTCAGGACTCGGCGAGTCCGAGTCCTAATTTTTGCAAACTCGCCGAGTCCGAGTCTAAATAAAAAATTAAATTCTTTATGGATTTTCGAATTTTATTAGTTTTTTATACACATTGTGCGGGACATTAATAAAGACTCCTCTTCACTTCCATTGTTACTGATTATAGTCAAAGTTTACATTAAAAATTGAAAATGTAAAAGCTAATCAAATTGATGTAAATTTTTTTTTAATTATCTGAACGTAATCAACTTATTAAATTCAACTTTTATTATTCTCATGTATAATTAATAGCTGAGTCTCGCGTCTCGGCTGCCGGAGCCCAACGCCGAGACAACCACGGCATTTTTATTCTTCAGTGTAGAAAAACAAACGATCGAGGGGGGTCGTGCAACAAGCCATACGGTAGGTAATAAGCCCTACGAGAAAAATGCCAGAAGCTATATAGTACATTTCGGACTTCTCTGGCTTATTACGCTTTAAAAGTTCAATAAGATCTATACATGGTTTCTTTCACTTTCTTCCCATTATTGCAGTTTCAAAGTGCATTAAGCCCTATATATATGGCTTCTTTCACTATATTTTCGTATGGTTTAATTGACACTTTCTAAATGGTAAGAAGCTATGTAGGTCTTATTGCAATTTTTCCATATGACTTCAGGCACTTTCCATAGCGCAATAAGACCGATATGGCCTTTTCACTTTTCTCAGATTTTTAATTCACTTTCGAAAGTACAAGAAACCATACAGTGTAAAATATCATAGCAACATGTTTTTGTTTACTTCCGGTATGGCAATTTCCTATAGTCATGACTATCTATCGTCTTCCCCCGCATAATCTGCGGCCGCGAAGTAACAGGTTTTCGGGAAGAAAAGTGCAACCTCAAAGTTGAATCAATTTTATGCAAAATTTGTATGTGGCGTGGTGCAGTGAGCAAGGGCTTCTAATATTTTATATTTTCTAACTCTGCCATAAAACTAAGACTGGAGGGGGAGGGGGGGGGATAGTAATTTTTAACGAGTGAATTGAATTTGCATTGTAAAAGTGGTAATCTGCTTTGAAAAATAGGATTTTGCAAGTTAAATATAGGATTTTGCAAATATAGGATATTTTCCTTCATATGAAGACAATCAAACTATTTTCACCTTGAAAAATCCTATTTTTTCCTTGCCAAATCCTATTTTTTCTTTGCAAAATATTATTTTAAAATGCAAATGAATGGTAGTAAACGGCACGGTTTAATATTTTTGAAATAAATTTGAGTACATTTTCTTTTCGTGGCAAATTTCAGTTCAAAATTATGTAAAATTTCAAAGACTCGGACTCGGGGAGTATTTGGGTCGAGTCCCGAGTCCGAGTAATTGCCCAAATACTCGGCGAGTCCGAGTCGAGTCGAATCGAGTGCAGAAACCCTATTTTCTACAGCTAATATCTGTTTTTTATGACTATAGAGAGATTTTTTTAATTTAATTAGCACCTAATTAGCACTTAATTTTGGTAAAGTTAAAATTGTGATTTTTAGTTTTGGTTTTTGGTATTACTAGATCTTTGAAGGCCCAATACCATACAGCCGTTTACTAATTTATCTCTATTTTCGTTCATAATTAGTTTAATAGTTAGCTATGCAATCTATTGTTGTTCCCTGCCATCTACTCGTCTAGTAGTAACTATTGATTAATCTTAAGGTAATAATTTATGCCAGGAACATGGCTTTGAAATCAGGACCATATCCTTTATAAGTCTGCAATAATGCTATACTAAACGTTAATTTATTAGGGGTGTTACCAAGAACTGGACTAATGCAGTTGATGTTTTTAAACCAATTATCTTACGTAGTTATGGCCAATAGAAATTTTGGAACTTGTGTTGAATTTTAATCTCTTTTCGTTATGTTTATTTGCGCAAAAGAGATGCTGTTTGGTCTCAAGTTACTTAACCTTAAAGTTAGTTTTTAACAATTTTAAACATTTATTCTCTACCAAATATAAATTTATGTTTTGTTCATTATATTATCCCTCTTTCAACGAATTTACAGTCGAGTTTCATCTACTATTTTCCAACATTTTCCTTATCGTTTTTCATCGTACGAATACTCTCATTATAGTACGACGACTTTTATTTTCTATTTTATGAATGAGGGGTGGACGTAAATTTACTATGCGTCGCGATGATGCCAAAAAAGATCAGTTAACGTCGGTACTTCACATTGGTAACATTAGACGCGTTCCAATTATTTCAGTTTTCCATGAAAAGTGTATAGGGATAACAATTTCAGACAGAAAAAAGTGTTTTACATAATTTTCCTACCTAGTAAACAACAAATGATAACACATATCACATTCCGTTAGACATTTTGTTTTTGAGTCTTCCCGGAAAATTTATCACTTGTTCGCTATTTTCTTTTCATTTTTTTTTATTTTTGTTGGTAAACGTTTTCACCACGGAAAATTTCAATCGATCGAAAAATAGCGTCTTGGATTTTAAATGAAACAAATGTGAAGTAAAATGTAAAAAAAAATTTTTTTTGGTGGAATAATCATTAATTTATCAAGAATTTATTATCAAAGGAAAATGTTGTCATTGCTTTATTAGCTTTTGATAATATAATATTTTCCAATTGATTTCTTTCCAGTGAACATAGCATATATAACATGAATTTATATATATTCATATTGAAAAAAGGGAAATTAATCAAATTTTCCATCTAATAACACATTAAAGGTATTCAAATACCGGCACATACTCTTACACGATATTGTTGGAAAATTTCAATTATATGTATTTAATATATCTACCCGATAAGAGGGTGGGGTTAGGCGGAGTGGTTGATTGGAAAATTGTGTCAAAATAGGGTTGGAAAAATCTCTGTACATTTTTTTTTATAAAAAAAATTAGAAATTGTTCAGATTGTATTTAGGTGAAAGCGTAGCTGGGTATTTATTTGGGGGTAAGAAAATGGGTCATAGATCGGGCGTTGACGTACATGTTAAGTATAATTACCCATCCGTGGTAAAACTTACGTGATTTATGAACTCTAATTTTACTACTTTAAGTGTTTCTAGTAACGAAATTATTTTACATAAAAAAAAAACAACTAATTAATTACACGAAAATGTATAATAGAATTTCTTTCCCGAAATACTTCTTTCTAGTTGAAGGCCAAACTTTCTTTATATATAAATAACTGAATAAATTAATTCAATTATGTACAGCTATTAATCGGCGGGGGAAAATCAAATGAAAATATGTTGGTGTGTGAAGATATGTATGACTGAACCAACAAATACTGAATACTGAAAACTCAAAGAAAGGCTTCTTTAATTACTTCTTTAACTCATTGTTTACTGTATAATTACTTGGAAAATAATTCAAGTTGTATAAGAAATATGCTTATTTTTTTTAATTGAAACAACTTGAAGAGAATTGTTATTAAAACCACCAATTGAAGAAAATCGAATATCGATTTTCCTGTGAATTTTTTTATTTGACGCCGATGTTTATTCGTTTGAAAACGTTGAAATTCATTTTCATTTCAATATTGAAATGTTTGTATTGTTTGGTCTTTCACTTGAGTGAAGTTGGAGTATCTATATCTATACAAGTAGATTTTACTATAATTGAATTTAGAATTTACTATTTAATTAGGCTAACCACATATGGGATTGTATTTTGAAGTAGAAAGGATACAACCCAACTAGTAGAAATTAGTTTCGACCAAATAATTTTGTCACCCTATTTTCATGAATTTATCGAGATTATAACAATATCCGGTGTGGATTTATTAATAATTTTCCTGGAAATCTGGTTATTTAAATCTTGAGGAACAATGTGATGTGCATACCATTTTACTTTTATTTTTTATTTTACTTTCAGACTCGATACAGATTTCTGATTTAGCGATTCCGAAATATTCTAATTGATTAGATAATTCTGTACCGCCCGGTTACTCGGAAGAGTCAACCTATATAGTTTAATATTCTTATCTCGAGGTAACATAAATTTTAGTTTCCCAATATTCAAACTCAATTTATAGTCTAAGAGCTGGCTACATAAAAAAGCAAGGTATAAGGTACATAATATATGAATATCTAGAGAGGCGCCATTAGCGCTCCCAAACACCGAGTGGCCAGTCTGCCAGCGCGATTAGGAAGATAAGGGCGGGGGCGGACGGTCAAAGATGACAAATTATAAATAGAAAAAAATGATAATGCTCATGGATAAAAATTGTTGCGTCAACAACAATCAAGGCGTCAACTGTTGCAACCAATTCTGAGGGCCGGGATGTAGGAATAAGTAATAGTAAGGAATAAGATAGCCCCACGATCAAGAATTTCGAGTTTTAATACAAAAAAAAACTATCGCTTGTAAGAATTTGGTTTGATATTTGCATTATACTATAGCATTAATTAAATGTTAATTATTTTCATAGGTTCTAACCAGTTCGGCGTATATTGAATGTTTTCG
>JANTOP010010051.1:0-15549 GCA_027564815.1 Symmerus nobilis
GCAAATATTTAATATGTTGAGATTGCTACAAGTTATTTGCCTAATATCAGCAGTCTTATGCCAAGATTCGCCAGCCGGTGGTGTAGATTTAAGTGAATTATTTGGATCGATATTCACAACACCACCGAGTACTGACAATTCACATACGCCTGGTGTCGTTATACATAACGGAGGATTAGGTGGTAGTGTAGTTGATAGAGGTCAGGAAGGAACTGGAGCAGTTCACCCACCAATTGCGAATGAAGGAAATGTAATATACAATATTTGAATTCGTTATCGATTCGGAACTGAAAGACAAATGTTTCATTTTAGACATGTATGGTTGGTGAATGCGTACCGTACTATCTATGTAAGGAGGGAGAAATAATCCAAGATGGCGATGAATTATTTAATGTAAGAATTGGTGAAGATGATACTATACCGAAACCATGTACAGATACGTTCGAGACGTGCTGTATTTTAAAATCAGATATTCCAATAATTCCCACCATTCCACCAACTGAAGGTTGCGGTCTCAGAAATTTAGAAGGTGTTGGATTTCGAATATCAGGCGATAAAGATAACGAATCCCAATTTGGTAAATTATAGAGGAATATAAATTAAATTATTTCCTAAATTTGGATTTTCTCATTTAATTTAGGTGAATTTCCTTGGATGGTTGCAGTACTAAAAGAAGAAAAAGCCCTTGAACATATACTAAACGTATACCAATGTGGTGGTTCATTAATCCATCCTTCCGTTGTACTGACAGCCGCCCATTGTGTATCTGGTAAGGAGGCGAATGTATTAAAAATTCGAGCTGGTGAGTGGGATACGCAAACCAAAAATGAAATATTTCCACATCAAGATCGGTTCGTTGCGAGTTATGTAATCCACCCAGAGTATTATGAAGGTGGACTCTTGAACGATATTGCATTACTGTTTCTGAGCGAACCGGTTGAATTGAAGGAGAATGTCAATACAGCTTGCTTACCACCACAGGATCATCAGTTTGATGGATCAAGATGTTTTGCATCCGGATGGGGAAAGGATTTGTTTGGTAAAGCAGGTATGTATCAAGTGATAATGAAACGAGTTGAACTGCCGATTGTATCCAGGCCACCATGTTTAGAGAACTTAAGAAAAACTCGACTTGGAAATCACTTCGAACTGCATAAAAGCTTCATATGCGCTGGTGGTGAAAAGGGTAGAGATACATGTAAAGGTGATGGTGGTTCACCATTAGTATGTCCAATAGATGGCACAATAAATCGATATACTCAAGCCGGTATTGTTGCTTGGGGAATTGGATGTGGAGATGCTACACCGGCTGCCTATGTAAATGTACCGCTATTCCGAAATTGGATCGACGGAGAAATGAAAAAAATGTCTTTAGATACGCTCTCTTACACGGCATTTTAAAAATGTAAAAAAAATTTCAATGTTTAGAGAATTATAAGAAAAACATTAAATACTCATAATTGTATCTTTTAGAAGTAACATTAATCCCCCATTTTTGGAACTTTTCCCGACTTCCCCTTACCTTGTCAATAAGTTATAAATCCTACTTATAAATTTAGGCTCTAGTTTTCACTTATTCATCTAAAAATGACATATTGTATCTAAATATCTGAAAATTCAGAAGTATGCTGTGGCGTGCGGTCTAATGCGCAGATTCAACATAAACGTAACCAATCCCTAAATACAAACTTAATGAATCGGATTAAAATTCGATTCCAAACAATATAAAATGACTCTCTAATTTTAAGCTCTCAATTAGTAATAATTTCATATTTTATCTGAATTTAACTACTGAATTCAACTAACGGAATTGATTCCAAATTATATATTAAGACATTTTATTTTTAAGCTTTCAATCAGCTTTCGAAATTTTTGAAGCTTAATTTTGAGTTAAAATTTCGTTAAAGGAAGATTATCTCGATAGCAAATAGATTTCAATGCGTAGAAAATTAGGTACGAAACTTAGAGCTTTCGTTAAGCTTTTAATAAACACCTTTAACAATTTCCTGGAAAAATAATATTTTAGGCATTCAATGAGCTTTCTAGATTTTGTATGCTTCTTTTTGGGAAAATTTGAAATTTCGGTAAAGAATCTTTATCTGGGTGGAAAATAAATGTTGGGTTCGGAAGAAAAGCTTTCTTGGAGGTTTTAAGTTCTTGCAGAGCTTTTGTACGAAAAGTTTAGTTTTAATACTTTTGTATTTTTTCCCAAATAATTGATAAACTTCCTGCATCATTAGATTTTTTGGGATCCGAAGAAAATTATCTGGAAATCCGGATCAAATGTCGGGATGTCTGGTATTCAAATGTCTGTGCGATCCTTTAGGAATTTTTGATTTTTATCTAACTATCTAACTATCTAACTATCTAATCAAAGCCACATTCTTCGTTTTCACATTTTTTCCCAACACGCCTTATGGAGATATTGACCGCACGCCACTAAAGTATATTATAAACGTCTTTTAAAGGAACGTTTCGGCTGTCGAAACTAGGGCCCTAACTTAACAAAATAATTTAGGACGCTTCAAGCACATGATTACATAACGAATGTGACTACAATTTGTATTGTTCTTGCAGAAATTTATTTTTAAAAAGCGTAATATGTTGAGATTGCTGCAAATTTCTTGCGTCTTATCAGTTGTTCTATGTCAAGGTTCACTACGAGGTCGTGCAGATTTAAATGGATCTAAAGCTAAAGGCTGTGGTTATAGAAATATAGATGGTGTAGGTATTCAAATAAAAGGCGGTAGTGACAGTGAATCCCGATTTGGTAAATTAAAGAAATATAAATTAAGTTAACTCCCACATTTGAATTTTATTCTATAATTTAGGTGAATTTCCCTGGATGGTTGCTGTACTTAAAGAAGAGCCAGTCCTCGAGCATATACTGAACGTATACCAATGTGGTGGTTCATTAATTCATCCTTCTGTTGTACTAACAGCCGCCCATTGCGTATCTGGTAAGGACGCAAATATATTAAAAATTCGAGCTGGTGAGTGGGACACCCAAACCAAAAATGAAATACTTCCACATCAAGATCGAACTGTTTCGAATTATACAATCCACCCAGAATATTATGAGGGTGGCCTCTTCAACGATATTGCATTACTGTTTCTAAGCGAACCGGTGGAATTGAAAGAGAATATTAATACAGCCTGCTTGCCATCGAAAGATGATCATTTTGATGGATCAAGATGCTTTGTAACCGGATGGGGTAAAGATTTATTTGGTAGGGAGGGCAGATACCAAGTGATAATGAAACGAGTCGAACTACCAATTGTATCCAGAGCACCATGTTTAGAGAACTTAAGAAAAACTCGTCTTGGACATCACTTCGAACTACATAAAAGCTTCATATGCGCTGGTGGGGAAAAGGGTAGAGATGCATGCAAAGGTGATGGTGGATCACCATTGGTATGTCCAAGAGAGGGCACAAAAAATCGATATACTCAAGCCGGTATTGTTGCTTGGGGAATTGGATGTAAAGACGCAACACCGGCTATCTATGTAAATGTTGCTCTATTCCGTAATTGGATCGATCAGCAAATGAAAAATGCAAGGGTAAATACCCTTTCTTACAACGCATAAATAATGAATACTAATATTTGGCTAAATAACCAATTTTATATTTTTGTTAATTACAAAGAAAATGTTGAACAATCATAATTGTTTCTTTTCCGAGGATAATCCGTTAATTATTTTTATTATCAATTTACCATCTTCATTTATTGTATATTACCTAAATAAGTCAAATATACATGACGGGTAACATCCACGCATATCTGGAATAAAATAAATATTGAAGGATAAAGGATCAAGGGAACATTTCCGAAATTAACGTCCGCTTATTGAATAACTGGTTACTCTTCCTTAATCCGTTTCCTTAAAATTATATAAAACCTTGACTTGCGAGGTTAGTAGATATATTAGATTAACTCTTTAACAAACTTTATATTATTTGGCAGTGCCCCACCATTTTCATATAAAATGTAAGGAAATTAATATTTCATTTTAAAAATTGAATTAAAATACGTATTTTCATCTCAAACTATTATTTATTAAGTTTTATTTGAGGAATGCAACTTATAGAAGATTTGGAAATTAGAGTAGTTAAATTTTCATAATTCCTATCAATGATTAAGGGGGTCACTACCACGAAAAATGGAAAAAACCCATTTATCGTTTTATCTCATTTTCTCGCGTTTTATCTCAATTTATTTGTGCCCTTTTATCTCAATGACCATACATAAAATATTATTGTATTTTTCTCTTTAAAAATAATTTTTGAAACAACAGTAATGAATAATTTATAATTCTTGCAGTTAAATTAATTTCAAAGGTTACGATATCATTGATCCAACATGTATCAAGAATTCTTAAGGTCTCATACAGTTCATTTGTAACTTTACCAAGAAATATTCATGAAAAACCCACGTGAATAATAATAAAAAAAAAAAAAGACGTTAACCTAAAACGAATCATATCATTTGGCAGTACCACCCTTTCGCGATTAAATTTGTTACCTATTTTCTAGGTATTTAAATAAATTTAAACATCATGAAAATACGTAAGTAACAAAATACTAACATTTATCCGACACAATTACGACCTGAGACTTGTGTAATAATAATTTATTTGCATCTGATGGAAGAGCAACTTCATAAAAAAAATGAATGAAATGAATAGACCCACCTAGCAGCTTTATTATAAAAACCACCTTGATTTTATAATTTTTTTTTATTATTTATTTATAAATAAACTTATAAATTCACCGAATCAAGTCGATTGTTAAATTATGATGCAGTGACAGCGATATGAATTTAAGGAAGTAATATTATCATCAATTATATATTACTCTCATCCTCTATATCCTAAATCTATTAGTCTAGCCTATTAAGGGGATTTTATAAAATACATATACATCGATCCCTCAATTTACACGAATTATAAATTCATAAAAACAAAAGAAGACCGTATTGAGTTTTGACAACGATTCTTACGGACAATTTTTCCTTATTCACGGACTCTAGTCCCAATTTTTATCTCCACACCCTCAACAACTATTTTTTAGGATGTACGCTGTCTCTCGGTTTCCACAGTTTCGATTTACACGGTATGCCGCGGAACGTATGTACCGTGTAAATCGAGGAACCGGTGAGTTTCATTATACTGTAAATATCAGTGTATCTTTATGACTGGTTTTCTGGGTTTTTTGTAAAAATCTATTTTTAAAAAAATTTGATTAATATCAACGAATTGCTACGCTATTTAATATGAATAATAAGTAAATTAAATATGCAAAAATAAATCGGATGATTACGGGCAATTAATGATATTACATATCATGGTATGGGTAATTAATTGAAATTAAAATTAAATATAGTTATGTTCAATTCCTAAATAAATATAATTATCATCTTGTATCTGTGTGGATCTTTCGTAAAAGTTCAGGGACTGTCACTGTTTTAATGTAATTTTCTTATTTACTTCTTGTCTGTTAGCTTTAAAAAAATTTTTTTTTTGTTAAAACGACATAAGACTTTTCCTTTTTTTCTTATTAAACTCAGAGTTTGGTTAATACAGCGGAACAGAAATTAAGGCAAATAGTTGGAGTTGGTCGTTGAATACAGAAACAAGTTTGTCTAATTTTAGATAAATTTTTAATTAAAAAATATTATTACATTTTATTCGTAATTCATAATTTTGAACAAAAAGTGGAATTAATTTATTTAGGAAACTAAAAAAAATCACTTTCCTAAATCAACAAGTAATTACGTAATTTTATTTCGAAAACAAATATTGAATAATTTTACGATTAAAAATTGATTAGGTAAAAATGGTAAAACATGCATTCCTACTAAGTTTAATCATTTACTGCTCGATTAAACTAATTACTGCTAAACCGCAAGAAATTAGTTCCGATGATACAATACAAAATAATATAAATTTAGCATTTACCACACCGAGATCAGTCGGCTCGTCGGTACGAGGTTTCAATCAAATTGTCACCGCCGAACCAATCATTGGACCGACAACAGTAAGGAAAATACCGAAAACAGATGCATGTAAATGTGTACCGTACTACATGTGTGATGCGTACGCAAAAACAATAATCGAACCGGCTGGTGATGAGCCACAATTTCAAATCGATATCCGATTCGATGCACAAGAATGCGCTGGCGCTGTTGATATTTGTTGCAAGACCACACAACAAGATGATCCGACCGTTGAACCGGTTGTACAGCCACCGTTAAGTTCGAAACCGGATCGCCCAACCGGTTGCGGTATACGAAATATCGGCGGAATCGATTTTAAATTAGTTGGAGCAACGGTAATTTATTTCAAATTATTTTTAAAACCAAAAAAATAAATGGAATCCAATTTTTTAAAAGAATAACGAAGCTGGATATGGGGAATTCCCATGGACCGTAGCTTTAATTAGAATAGCAGATGACGTTTGTACTTGTGTTGGTTCATTGATTCATCCGAAAGCAGTACTCACTGGAGCTCATTGCGTCAAGGAGTAAGTTTTCGGTAAAAAATGGTAATGCAGAATTATAATTTCCGTTAATATACAGTTTTAAGGACGATGTTAAAAATTTGAAAATCCGAGCTGGTGAATGGGATACCCAAACAACAAATGAACGATTACCGTACCAGGAACGGATCGTATCCCGAATTTTCTCCCATCCCGATTTTAATCCAAGATCATTAGCTAATGATTTTGTAAGATTTTAATTTAACCATTATTCCCTACCGAAACTACTAAATCTTTAGCTTTCTATAGGCTGTCATTGAATTGGAAGATCCCTTCCAATTGGACGATCACATAAATACAATTTGCTTACCGCCAGCCGGTTTTGAGGCGAGCAGTAAAAACTGTTTTGCAACCGGATGGGGTAAGGATCGTTTCGGTAAGGACGGTGTGTTCAGTGTTATTATGAAAAGGGTTCCGCTACCGATCGTACCATTCAATCAGTGTCAAACTGCATTGCAACAAACTCGCTTAACAACCGCTTTCACCCTTGATCAATCATTTATATGTGCTGGTGGTGAAAAGGGTATTGATACTTGTCAGGTAGCTATCAATGTATCGATGTCACCGGTATACCGGTAATAATTAATGATTTTTTATAATTTAAGGGTGATGGAGGTGCACCGCTTGTATGCCCTACCGGACCGGCTGGTGATAATCGCTACCAACAAAGTGGTATCGTTTCATGGGGTATTGGTTGCCACGAATCGAATCCCGGCGTATATGCAAGTGTGGCAAAGGCTCGTCTTTGGATCGATTCACAAATTGGATATGTAGGATTGGATAAGAATTATTACACTTATGAAGATCAGTGAATTAATTGAATGAATTAAATAACCTAGCCTAAACCTAAACCTAAATTTAATAAATGAAATTAATCTAGCATTCCTAAACATAATACCGACGAAATAATCCCCTTTTACAGTCTTCATCTAGACCTAATCGATTTTACTGAAAGCCGGTGATAAATTTAATTCTTGATCTTCTAATGGAATATGATCTAATAATTCAGGGCAATTATTTGCCAATTTTCTTAATTCAAAACCTAATGACTTAAACAGTTGCCTTATATTTGACCTTAAAGTTTAATGGCTTGGCCAACATCATTTGATAATCTTTCACGGCGCAATGACTGTACCGAAAGTGACTATAAGGAGTCGAAAATCTTTTATCGTTCCTGTATTTTGTCCCTCCACTAGAATATTTTCTGCAGTCGGAAAAAAATGTGAAAACGCAGAAAGTTAGATGAAAATACAAAAATTAAATATTTCGGAAACGTGGAAGAATTAAATATTTCGGAAGCTCGCACCGAGAAATTTGATAATCGGACATCGCGACATTTGATCCGGATATCCCGATATTTTTCTTCGAATCCAAAAAAAATTTAATGAGGCAGGATGTTTATAAATTAGTTGAGGAAAAATAGAAAAATATCAAAACTAAGCTTTTCTTACAAAAGCTCTGGAAGAAATTAAAAGCTTCCAGAAAGCTTTACTTTTCTAACCTAATTCTTAAAGTTTTAAAATCTATTCTATATCCAGATAACGATCCTTTAACAAAGTTTTAAATTTTCCAGAAATCAAAAACTTAAAAAGCTCATTCAAAGCTTCAAATTAAATTGTCGTTTTACATAATTTAAAATTGACATTTAATCCCATTCATTAAATTTGAATGAAATATGGAATTTTCGCAGAGAGTTTATCCAAACTATTAAAAGCGAAACGAAAGCTCTAAGTTTCGATCTTAATTTTTTATGTGAAAAAATCTATTTTTCATCCTGATGACGGTGTTTTAAGGAAATTTCAATGTAATCTTTCAACAGTGGATAGCCAGTCAAACGGTGCAGATCCGGTGTGCCAAAATGGTATGGTAGGTCATTGATCATCTCTAGGCATTTATTTTGGATAGTCTAGGGTCTAGGCATTTATTTTAAATAGGCTATGTGCGACCAAATCGGTAAACCATACATGAAAATCCATCTATACATAGATACAGAGCAGCGACACACTTAAGCGTCTTGATTTTAGTTTCCTCACAGAGCTATCCCAGGGAATAGAAGTTTTGAGGATATGAATATTGAAATAACTGAGAAATAATCAGTTAATAGTTTACGGCCGTTTTGCAGTCTTGTTCGTGAAGCCGTGTTATCAGCTGTTTGGGTTGGAAATTGAGGATTGAATTTTCACTGAAAATGATCGGTTGGTGATGTTAACTAGGTAAAGAAGGAAGTTTAATTGAATTAATTTGTAAATTAGGCCATCCATCATTATTTATTTATTATTGCGTCAACGGAGGATGTACTCCTACTGACAGAAGTTACAAAGAAATTTTCTTTTTTATTTTAATTTATTTTATTTATATTATCCTTTTTTTCCAATTATTTTTTAAGATTATTTGCGGCTGCAGCCGACTTCAAATCGCCCCGGCATTTGCCTAAATAATCAGGGAAGACTGCAGAAAAACCTGATTTGGGTACGTCAAATTCAAATTAATGCCTAGAATAAAGAATAAGAAGAGAAATTATAGTTATATAGTTGTATACCGCACAAGCTCTGTGACGTCTGATTTCCAACGTGTCAAGTCCTAAAAGATGACATCTATCAGAGTATGATGGAAGATCATGTATATTGGACCATCCCAGATTAGGGCATATTTTAAAATATTTGTCTGAATAGATTCAATTAATTTGGAATGAACAGAGTAGTGAGGAAACCACACAACTGACCCATATTCAATAATAGATCGAACTAGAGCGATGTAAACACTTTTTAACGCATGTGGATCATCGAATTCTCTGGTACATCTTTTAACGAACTCAAGCATAGAGTAGGCTTTAGAGACAGTAAACTCAACATGTTGGATAAGCGATAATTTAGTATCAAACCAGATCTCTAAATCTCTGATGATAAATACATGGTCAAGTGGTACCCCATTGGAAAATAATCTGTTTGAAGCGGAGATTGTTTCCTATGATACGAGATAGATTTACTCTTCTCGACGTTCAATGAAAGGCAGTTGGATTTGCACCAGTTAGCAAGAGAATTCAAGTCAAGTTGAAGATTTGAACAATCCACAATTGATATAATCGGCATGTAAAATTGCATATCATCGGCATATAGAAGACATTTAGAGAATTTGAGTAAGCCAGGAGCATCATTTACGAAAAGCAAAAATAGAAGTGGACCCAGGTGACTGCCTTGAGGGACCCCAGACGTAACCTCGAAACACCGTAATATATGATTTTTAAACTAGACTATTTGAGTACGGACCTATAAGATATGAACTGATCCAAGACAATAGCGATGAGTGAATCCCATATCATACCTGTCTCCACATGTTAGGAAACCTTCCGCATCGAAGGGACAAGTTAAATAAAAATGTTAACGGTTTATTTAATATTGAAGCGCAGTTCTTAATAACAATAGCAGGGATGGAATCAGGACCCATCCCCTTTTTTATAATCAATGAACTTAAGGTTTGCAAGACATCAGCCTCCGTAATGTATAACCCACCAAGGTTCAGTGCATCCCCTCTAGTATGGAATATGGGATCTCTGATAGGTGATATTATCAAGTTTTAGATAAACCTCTTCAAAGAAGTCCGCATACATGTTGGAGGTCATATCGACAGAAGTCGATTTAGTACCCTTGTAATGCATAGTTGTGGGAAAACCTTTGCTTCTTTTTTTAAGATTTACAAAGGACCAAAACCTTGCTGGATCAGTTCTAAGGGATATCTGAATGTTTGATAAATAAGCCTTATAAAGCTTGCTTAATTATATTTAAATAACAACGGTATTTATCACTTTATTAGGAGGTTGAAAAACGACTACAAACAAAATTCTAAAAGAATTATGACAGCTAGATTTTTAGCTTTGATTGAAGGGAAAATTTTAACGGAATCGAAAAATGAATTGATCGAAATGCGAATAAATGGCGTTGTGGATGTGGAACGCAATATATCGTTATTAAATCGAAAAATGGCGTCCAACTAAACGTTGAGACAGAATAACGTAAGTATATAAAGGAAGGACATATGCCTCTTCTCTCTCTCTCACCGAAATCTTTGATGGTATACTTCTCTCTATGTTTTCATCTTTTTGTTGCTTTTTTTTTATTAACTTTCATGTTTCATTCAAAATTTTTTAGTACTCAAGGAATACTTGAAAGGTTTAGTATTTAAATTAAATATGAGGATAAAGAAGTGACATAGTATATAGTAAAAAAAACGAATATAATACAAAAAAATTTGAAAGAAAATCAACATTATCCAATTAAATGTGTTTTTAATTTCAATAAATCTTATACATTAACCATATGTAAATTTTCATTAACAATAAATTGTGATATTTTAACAAATAATATAGAAAATAAGAAATAAAATTTTAATAATTATAAATTAAATATATAAAGAAGCACTTAATTAAATATTCAATACATATTTTTTTTTGTATTACGGAAATTTACAATACATTATAATATTACTTATTTTTTACACACACATTCATGCAGTGTAAAATTCAATATAAGAAGGCAACGTATACATCCTAAATAATAATAAACTAAATCATAATAATTCGTCTACCTCTTATGGAGAGATTCGGTAAACATGTGAACTAACCGAAGGATTCAGGAAAACTTTTAGATATGACATCAGTCTGTTATATTGATAATCTTCTAAAAAGTAATAACTTTTAGTACATAAACACCGGGCGAACAGATAAATTTAATTAATTAATTAAGGATATAAACCGGTACTAAAGAGAGACACAAAATGAACCAATAGAACCGAAATCACCAAACAAAATTGTTTTGGACAAACTAAGATGATTTCGAGTATCGGTTTCATGCTTATTCATAATGTTCTATATATATAACATAAATTAGAAAAATAATCAAATAATATACCTAAATATATATATATATATCATTCCATCATCAAGAACACCACGTTAAGTAATGACATTTTCTTAAACTAAAATTACATGATGATTTTTAAAATAATTACCAAACATTTAAAAAAGTGAATTACTATCAATAATGGAAGTGAAGGTAAATATAGAAAAAAAAATGAGTGAAATGAACTTGGTTTCGAAGAAATTAAAATTTAGATGCAGTGATGGGGTGTCCCCTCATTACTGGAATAATTAATCGAAATAAATATACACAACGACACTGTTTTTAGCTATATGAATACATATCAATATATGCATACAACATTTAAATGGCAAACTTCTACAGTCCATATGCATGTTGGATATTCAGATTTATTCATTTACATCTGTCCATCAATTTCCATTTCTTAATTCCTAACCCATTTAAATCATCAAATGCATGTAAAGAATTTGATAAAATCAAAAACACCGCTATAAATTAGCCCAATAGCAACTTCATATCATTTGGCAGCCCTTTCATATAAAATGTAATAAAATTATGATTTTAATTTAAATGGAAATGATTTAATATGTAATTTCATCTCAAATGATCGGTAATTGAAATTTTATTGAGGAATTCAACTAAACGAAGATATTTTAAATTAGATTAATTGATTATTCTTAATTTTTAGCTGAATATAATTACAATTCAGTGGCGTGCTGTCCAAATAAGGCTAAATTAGAGGAATTCTTAAAAATGTTTTAACGTTTATATGTTACGTTAAAAATTCGACAATTTAGACTTAGTGAAAGGCTTATAATTTAATGGTGTGGTTACCGGAAAAATATTAATAAACCCAAGAAATGGCAGGTCTTCTATCAAGAAATTACGGTAGATCGAGGCAAAGAGTGCCACAAAAAAATGAATCGACTACAACATCCAAGATTTAAAATTCATTTTAATACTTAAAACAAAAATAGAATTTCGCATTAATTAAAATAAGATTAAGAATTTTAATAATAAAGAAAACTTAATATTATTAAGAAAATTTACCGTTTTAAAAAAAGTTGCACATAGGATACTGTTCGAAAATAGTGGGGTAAAGAGTATCGATGCTTTTATTTGCAATTTAAGCATAAAGCTCCTTTGGAGGACAATCCCCCTGCGCAATTTTCGTGCAGCCAACCTTTGCATTTTATGCATTGCATACAATATTTGCTATCTTTGCATTTATCATTGCATATTATGCAAGAAGTGTCTTCAGCTTGTGAATCTAGCAGCAGCAATCTCTTTTTTTTTGTAACTTCATTCTTTATATTTTTTTTCTGTTTCCCGTATTCTCAATTTCTTGTTTCGAATGTCATCAAACGCCTTTTCCATATCCTCATCTACGAACCATCGGGTAACTACGAACCATCGTGTTCACCTAAAAACAAATTTAATCTGAAAACCAATATCCAAATATCCCGAATAAAAGGTAAAAAAGTACAGATGACTCTCTTTACCCCAAGAAGTGACCCCGATTGCCCCATACGTCACACATAGATAATTTGTTATTTATTTTAAATACTGGCATTTTAAAGTAATATTCCTTTAAATATTAAAAAGAACAATTACATAATAAACACAGATCTACAGTTCTTTTAAATAAACACCACTTTTAAATACAAGAAAATGAACTTACCTTTTTTTTTAAATATTTTTGTTGGGCACTACTGATCTTGCGATTTGTGTAAGGTTCTGAGAACATACCACTTTTTAAATATAGAGATGAAGTTATCACTGATATTATTGGAAATATGTCATTGTTATTAGTGCCACTTATGAAAGAGTAGAGAAGACTTTGTGCAAATTTCATATTTGGCGATTTATTTGAATTTAACAGTGAAGTGACCCTCTTTACCCCCGACCCCACTTGCCCCGCTCTACCCTATTGGTGGAAGAAAATCGAACTTCCAATAATTTTCTTTTTATAAAATTTCATTTACTATTCGCTCTCCAAGAAATTGTTCCATTTCCACGAAATTTTCCAATTTATGAAATTTACTGATTCTTGTCTCAAAATTTCCCGTTTTTCACGAAATTTCTGAATTTTTATAAAAATTTAATAAAATCGTCTAGTTTTTATAATCTAATCTAATTAAATTACTGGATAGGTGTACCATTCAACTTATTATTGCGATTTTACTTCGAGAGTATTTTTAATCGTTTTATTTTATTTTTTTTTAAACAACGTTTAATTTATTTACGAAATGTACTTAGATATGCAAAGCTATTTATAGCAAATATTTAGCGATTGAGGAAAACTAACAGGTTCTAAAACATTTGGACATAAATCTTTACCGAAAAAAAATTAAATGAAATAAAAAAATTGAATGCTTATGTGACTTTACCTCTTTCATACCGAAATATAAATATTTCATAACTCGTATTATAATTTCAGATAAATGAGCTTAAAAGAGTATTGTAACCTGCTAGGATTTCATATAATTTAAAAAAAAATACTAGATAAGACCTGGTAATCTTTATAACCTGTAAAGGGTAGTAAGAACGATGGCGAAAAAAAGTCTAAAATATATATCGCCATATCACTAATTTATTCGTAATATAATTTTAATGTCACGTATTATATGCGTATATACGACTATTGACTCGATATATTAAATACCCCATATCTCCTATATACCGAAAACTTCTTATAAATGAAAATCCATCTTTTAACACAAGCGTATATTCCATTTATACGAGAAATATATTAGAAAATATCTATTTTTAATTAAAATATGGTAAAAGTTGTGACAGATTTCGTTCGATTATTTGGATTAACAATAACAAAATAAGAAAAAACTTTTAACTCAACCTAATACCAAATATATATATAAATTAAAATATCTACCAGAAACCAGAATTATATTTTTTTTACTTCCCAACTGCGACGAATTGATACCGGGAAGATATGTGATGCTGGGAAATAATTTTTTTTTATTCAAGTAAATCCCAGTAGATCGATTTTTTGATTTACTATATTTACATCAAATAAAACGAGACTTTTATATTCACGTGGATAATTCTTTATTTTTTTAAATATAAGAATATAATCATAGGCTATCCAAATAATATATAAAACAGCAAATCTAATTTGTATTAGTTGTAGGTACTATTTTATCTTATAGTTATATATATGAAAATGTATTATCTACATTTTCTATAAACAGTACAGATGGACCGTAAAGTTCCTATCGTTAAACCTGTCGCGTGGGTTACGGTGGATAGAACACCTAAAACTTACCCGAAATAATTCAGGCACTTCCTCGCCTCCCTTTCTAATTTTACTATACTATTCGTATATATATTCCGTATGCACAGAAATTACTGGAAAATATAGAGCGCGCATGTATAATTTTCATAAAAATTCAAATCTAAAAAATTTACCTACTTTTTAAGTTTTAACATTTTTATATTATTTATAAATTATAATTGATTATTTACAAGGAAAGAAATATAAATTATCGGTTTTTCGAAATGTAAGCGATTTTAGCGTAACATTGTCACCCGTTTATCATTTAAGCTTCAATGCATAATGGTAATTTAGATATGCTTATCAGATAGGATACGGGAGTTTGTTGGGAAAGGAATTTATTTAAAAAAAAAAATCCACCCGAAAAGATATGATGACGACAAATCGAAATTTCACTCATTTATATTTGAAAAGAAATTTTATTAAATTATGTTTTGAACTTTTAAGGAAGCTGACTGTTTAGGGTGGATTGACTCGCTAATTTCTCAATTCTAGGCAAAATAATCGTTACTTTTGAGTTCCTATTTTATACTTAATTTTAGTTATTAAATAAATTATTTATAAATTAAAAATTTGTTTTATTCAATTTGTATGATTTATTAAATCATCAACAAGTTTATGAGTCAACCTTGGGTTGACTCCTAAAAATCTGATCAATGAGTTGAAGGCAGGATCATTTATCCGCAAAAAATTAGCAGTCCCAAAATGCAAAACCCCATTTCTATGTGTTTCAATTTTCCAACTTGTTTAAGGCTCTTCTAATTATTTAATGCTACATCTATATAGCACCTAATTAGCGTCTAATTACTGCATAATTGGTTTTTAGAAAAGGCAACTTTTT
>JANTOP010010062.1:0-15549 GCA_027564815.1 Symmerus nobilis
ACAAATTACAGCTATTAAATAGTTTTATGTAAATACTTATAAATATTATAAATAATTAAGATTTAACACTAGTTTTATTTTTAAATCCTAATTAAATTAAATTAAACTATCTATTATATAATTAAAATCTTATACTGGCCCGTATTCAATATAATTTATTTTTAATATTCAATATGAATTACATTTTTCATTTTTCATTTTGAATACTGGCCATTAAAATTTATCCAAGGCAGTGATGAGCAATTTCGTTCAATTAGTATATTATTAGTGCGGATTTGGATTCAACTGTTATTGCTTTAATATCTATCCAATAATCCAATTTTTATTTATGTATCTAACTATAAAATCAACTTTAACTTCTATTAAAGCTTCTATTTTCAATCCCTTTCAACAACTTTTACATATGTTTATTATCACACATGATACGCGTTGTGACATATGAATTATTAGTTAAGAAA
The DNA here is from genome assembly GCA_027564815.1 of Symmerus nobilis. Taxonomy (NCBI): domain Eukaryota; kingdom Metazoa; phylum Arthropoda; class Insecta; order Diptera; family Mycetophilidae; genus Symmerus; species Symmerus nobilis. The sequence continues at coordinate 459 of JANTOP010010062.1, forward strand.
GGATGATAAATTTTGAAGAAAGGTTCTACGTATAATTTATTGAAGAAATTGCACATCGCTTGTCTCTTAAAATATTTATTTATTAATAAGAAGGCGACTAATCCTTTCGTTTAATTTTTAATTAAATTCTAATGTATGTGAAGAAATATTTACACAAATTTGTCTTGTTAAATTACAATAAATTAATTCATTAACAAATTTATAATTTCCTGATATTTTAGGATTGGATTCTGGAAGAATTGTTTAATTGCATTATTGTCTGTAAAAATGTATTAATACAAGTAAATTAATTAACGGCTGATTGAAATTGATTAATTCTGTATATATTTTTTCACATCACGAATTATAACTAAATAATTAAAATAATAAAAACGCTTTAAATTCTATCAATTATAAATATTAATTATTGTCAATTTTAATATTATTTAGATTAATTTAATTTTTGTTTTGTTAATTTTAATTTTCATCTAAGTCCCATTATTACTATTATTAAATTACATTAATTATTATCTATTATTAGAAATATTGTCTGAATCTGTTTAGCTTTTTGTTAAGCTAAGATATAAACTAACTGTATCCGAAATAATAATTTCCCGAATAAAAACTATAAATTAAAAGCAAGCAAAAAATTAAAATAGTGCCTTAAAGAACAGATCAATCACAGAATTAATTAAAAGAAAGAAATAAAAATCAATTAAATAAATAACCAGATCAGAAGCCATTCAATATTAAATATGTCTAGAATAATAGTATAAATATAGTAAATAAACCATTTTTAATTTTTTTGGCAAATTATGGTACTTAAAATAAATAACAATAACAACTATAAAAATATCAAATGCAATTAAAATTAAATTTTAAAATAATTAAACAAAAAGTTCATTATTATATGAAAAAAAGCCAATTTCAATGTGATTGAAGCACTGATTCTCCTTCTTAAATAATAAATAAAATATAATAATTAAAAATGAAACATTATAATATTGTCTCGATTATATTAAAATAGAGATTAAAATGAATTATTATTTAATTGTGGATTTTTTGTTTTTTAATTTATTAAAGTGTAATGGTTCAATTGTATTAATTTTATTTTTTCCTCTTGAAAGACGTAAAAAAACAAATTGTATTAATACTCCAGTATATAATATTAAAATATATAAATTATAATTTATAGTAAATGTCATATTTTTTTAATTAAATTGTAATTAATTAATATTATATAAAAATTAATAATAAAATGTATACTTTTATATTAAAAAAGAGAGAAAGATGCTAAAAGAACAAAATAAATTAAATGAAAATCAACAATACAATTTTTTTAAAATGCCGATAATTGCTGTTTTTATTTTAAATAAAATTGGTTAAAAATTTTTTTTAAAAAAAACATGTTTTTTATTTAAAGTAGAAGAAGTTTCATAGGTAATTATAACTATTAAGTAATCGTTCTCTACTGTTGGTACCCTGTGGGAAAAAATCATAATATTATATAGCATTATATCTCTTAAGACAAACTATATTCTCCAGCTACTAAAAAGAAATTCTATATAATTATTTTGAGATATCTTTTAACTTAAATTAAATTTAATGTTTAAAATACCAAACGCTCTATTTACATCTCTTCTCTTTGGTGAAGTATGTGAACGAGATTGTCAAAATTTTAACATCAATTAGTATAGTAATCGGAACTTTTTGGGGTTTTTATATATACTTGAATGTATTCGCCCCAAATTTGCTTATTTTGTAATGGAATTGCTTATATGGTAGCACGATGAATATTACTACATAATTACAAATTACTAGATAAGGAACCAAACCTAAATCTATAAAAACCTAATAAAAACCATTCCAATTACGAATGTTCCATACAAATGGCATTGTAGACCTACCATGTCCTGGCGATATGACCTCTGACCATAAAGGAAATTCTAACATTCTATATACTAACCCTCCAACAGAGAAACATATTTCTTGGATTTTTAGATAATGCCCACATGGAGCCATTATATCGGTCATCATATCGGGTGCATACCGAACTACAGGAAGTTATATTTTTCCTGGCCGGCTGGAATTTCAGGTCAGTCGCTAGAATTAAGTTGATAACTAATTCTATTATATATACTCATAATATATATATATAAAATTATATATACACATATTCATATTATATATACACTTATAATATATAGTGGACGGGACTGGTGATCAATTTGAAATCCAGTTTCCTTACGTAACTATTTGGATTTTCAAATTCGATTGGATTGGGAGGACGATTTTCTGAATATCATTCATTTCACGAACAGCCAAGGATTATTTTGAGGCTGTAGCTTCCACTTATCTTGGAATCCAATTGTCATTTACCTCACTAACGTTCTAATCTTTCAGAAAGGATGGAAACATAGTTTCTTCTGTCCGTCTCCCAAAAGTTGAAACGTTCGAAAAATTTTAGAATGATTATCAACGGGATCCAAGCTAGAATTATTTTCCTTATATCTGAAGACAACAGGGGAAAAACAAGGAATGTCACTAAATATCAATTCCGATGAGATGTGTTTATAATAAAGTATAGACATTTTTCTACTGAATGCCGATCTTATCTCAATTTTCAATATTTTGTGACCTTTCTTGTTTTTCCCCTGTAGTCTGCATATGTTATTTTAGCTTTTTTGCTATTTTCAATTTTTGCATTACTTCCGCTTTATAGGATAAACGCTAAAAGTTTCGCTAGAACAAACAACATTTGACAAATGAAAAATATTATTAAATATAAGGTATTAATTAATAAATAATGCAAATTATTCATAATTATTCATAATAATTCATAATTATGGATTTTTTATTAATTAATTAACTTTATTCGACGTATTATTTACCGGGACTCACGGTTGACCTTGCATTTTGCATTATGCCATGTATGGCTCTGCGCTCTATCTCAAAAACGGTTAAACGTATAAAAAAATGTTTGGAACAAAATTGCTAGAGAATTTATATGCTCTAAAATTTGTTTAATAGATGTAAATATCAGTAAACCATAAACCATAGGAAGCGAGATATTTGCGAAAACCCGATTTTTGTGAACATTGACCTTGACGTGGACACGAGATATTGAGACTTTTGAGACAACTTTTAGAAAGCCAAAATAACGGTTTATACAAGTTTACAGCTTATAATCTCTCGTTCCGAGGTGAACCCTCTAATATGAGTGGACTACTACAAATTTCCTTGTGTACGAGGAGAATGATTTTGTCATTGAAAAATATCAATATCCATATCTATAGGTTGGATGGAAATGGTCCTATGCCCAAAATAAAATCTCATGAAAGAAATAAAATTTCAAAATGAGAGATTTTTTCTTTTTTGTATATCTACTTTTCGGCCTCTATTACAACATTATTATTGTATTTGGATCGCGTTTAATACATGAATGTCAAATTTGTTATATTTATTTTGTTGGAATTTTACAATAACTCAAAATCTTCAAAATTGGACATAGTAGCTTTTCCCTCCAACCTACAGATATATTAATTTGATAAAATTTTGTAGTTATAGTTTGCCTAAGTAAGAACAATTTCTAATATTTTAATTATCGCTTGATTTTTGATTTCAAATTATATCTTCTTTAAATGCTCCTTAATAGCTCCAAATTTTTAATATTTTTTTTGAAATTACAGGCAAATTTCTGGTCATTTGTTTTCTCCTTTACTACCAATATGTAATGGCCAATATAAAATTATCGATGATAATTAATTAATTAATTGAATTAGAAAAATATTCAGTCATTACATAGTAATTATCGGATTTAATAATTATTTCTCTTCATTATTATTATTAAAAAACATTTCTCAGGTCGCGGAGAAAATTTCCTAATATTCTCGATTATAATTTCATAAATTAATTATACAAAGAAATAAAATCAAATACCGATTTATTGATAAATAAAGGAAAAACAATAGTTTTAATTAGCAAAATTGATTTAGTAAAAATAATTGATGCATTACTAGCTGACAAACAAACAGACTTGACAATTAAACCTTCCTCTTCATCTTCAGACCCAATAAGCATATTAGAAAATAAAACTTATCAAAATCTATAAACCTAACATTGCCTTTTGTCTAGTAGTCTCCCATATCCAATCCACATTATACAAACTGTTCCAAAAGCTCTTCGCCATAATTTTATAAATTATTGCCCATCAAAAATATAATATTCAAAATTGGTATGAATTCAAAAATAGAATTAATAATATTATGATAGACCTTGACGAAACTCTAACTCTAAACTCTAAGCTAAAAACGTAAAATGCAAGCCGTAGACATAACATATATAATACAACCTCCCCCTACGAGAACAGATTAAACAATCAGAACGAATCAGACTCACTGAAGATTTCACGCCGTTTACGTTTAATATAGTGAGTCCAACAACTTACTAAGAACTCGTAAGTCAAATATCAAATTTATATACGTTAAACCAGGGGTTTCAAAGACTTTTCCTGCCTGCGCCCCCCTTTTAACTATAAAAAATAGAGGCGCCCCGCAACCGAAAAATAAAAAAGAAATATGTGTGATGTAGATGTCCATTATATTTTTCGTATGTACCGACGCACTAAGCACGAAAATTGCAATAAAAAAATGTTTCTATGGTTAGAATTTCGAGATACGAATTTTTGAAATTTTTTGAAATTTTTTAAGAGTAGTCTCACATATTTGAACATATCTCGAGTTAGAATTGATCGATATAGTTAAGTAAGATATGAAATTAAAGGTAATTAAATTACTTACAAATCATTTTCACCAACTTTGTTAGTCCGCTTAGTAATTTCGCTACAATTGAAAAAAATGGCGAATTTTCATTTTTAGCTCTCACTAAATCGACTAAAATTCACTAAATCGACGAGAGAAAGTATCGATAAAGTAAAAAAATACTCAGTTTATCATTTTTATACGTGGAGATGGTACATTTGTATAAATAATGGACAAATTTGAAATTACTTTCTAAATGAAAATGGGAAATAAATGTCAACTTTGAAGTAAGCTTTCAATAAGCTTTCGAGACTTTTGAAGTTTATTTTGGGAAAATATGAAATTTTATTAAGGAATCGTTATCTGGATAGAAAATAGATTTTAGGACACACAAAATTAGGTTCGAGACATAGAGATATCTTAGAGCCTTTATAATGGTTTCAAAAAGGTTTTAGCAAAAATTTCAAATTTAATTTCAATTAAATAAACGGGATAAAAATTGGATTTGAAATTATATTAAAATGAAATTTAAATTTTCAGCCTTCAATAAGCTTTCGAGACTTTAGAAGTTTTTTCTTTAAGCAAATATGAAATTTCATTAAGGGATCGTCATCTCGATAACAAATATATTTTAAGACGTACAAATTTAGGTTCGGAACTTGAAGCTATCATTGTGCTTAAAATGGTCTGGGAAATGGTGTTTGTGCGAATTCTTCATATATCATTTGAATTTAATGAATCGGACTAAAATTTTATCCTAAATTATATAAAATAAAATTTTAATTTTAAGCTTTCAAAGAGCTTACCGAACTGTTGAAACTTTTTTGGTGAAATTTTAAAATTTCGTTAAACAACCATTATTTTGCGTAGAAAATAGATTTTGAAACTGAAAAAATAAGGTTCGGAAAATAAAGCTTTATAAATAAGTAAATTAAATAATTAACTAGAATAATTGGTATGAGAAACAAAACAAAAACATACATATTTATATAATAATTTTATTTTCTTAATAATTTAAATAATATTTTATTGCCAATTTTTTTTATTAAATATTAACTTGATATATTGAGTAGTTGCCTATATTTTAGAAATATGTGATCTGCGCTTGAAATTTGGCCGGTCTCGCCCTCCCTCCCAATACAAGATCATCGCCCCACACAGTTTGGAAAACTCTGCGTTAATCAAAATTATTGCATGCATACGATGATACGATTCACACACACAATTGTTCAAGTGAGAAAATTAAGGAAAATCAAGTTTTTCCTGTCCTATCAAAAAAATATAGCTGCCCTGATGATGGTGTCAAATTCACCAAAACGATGGGAAACTTTACCAATAAAACATTTTTTAATATGTTTTGTTTCAAATCATAAATTATTTTCATTTAGACGGACATGTCCGCTAGCCATATTATAACATTACATAATAGTAAGAATCATATTAAAATATCTTACAATTAGTCTAACCCGATAATTATTAATTATTTTTAGAAATTATTTTTAAATATAATTTAATTTTGAAGAGTCCTTTGCCTTCTTGAGAGAGACCTCTGATTCTTATTTCATTATATTTTTTATTACTCTGCTAGTTGAATAGTTTTCCTGCTCATCAATTTCGTTCTGGCGGATCATTTATATCCGATTGATACAATTTGTTAATAAAATATCTACTTGTCGTTCAATCAAGAAAACTTATTTTATTGCAGATCAAACAGTGTAATTGTATTGTATAGCTCATCAACGGAATAATTATGTACTTCTAATAAAATGATACTTAGCTTTAATTGAGCTTTAATAAGAAGGAATGAACTAAAAATAAGACATAAAAAAAAATAATAGAACTAGACTAATACCACAGAATAAATGTAAAGATATGAAATTTTACGAGGCGTCTCAATGAATTTTTAATGGAAAATAAAATATTTTCTGCAGAGGAAAAAACAATAAATTGTACGGGGAGATTTAAAATCATGTTACATTTTCAAAATGTGTAATTCCTTTCCCAGCTCTTCCATAAATCATTAAGGTGGCGAATACCTTCAACCAACAAATTCCATTTAATATTTTTATTTATTATTTCAGACAAATAAAAATAAAGTTTGAAAGGAAAAAAAACTACTAAAAGAATATATTAAAATATCTTGTTCGACTTTTAAACAGTCGATTATTAATTTTAATTTTATTATTTATTACAAATCCATATAAAATTATGCTTTATATTAACTCCGGGCATCCTACATACCATTTTTTTACGATGTGATAAAATGGTCCAGTGTGGTGTGATTCTGTAGATTTGGTTTTGCATTGACAAAAATATTTTAAATAATTTATTTATTAGGGTCTGTGGTGTTACGCTGTTTTATATATAAATTTAAATATTTAACTTTTAAATTTTAATTATTATAATATCTCTTTTATTACCAATACAACTTTAATCAATCAACCTCTTTATCAATATTTAGAGAAATAAATTATGTATAATTTATAATTTATATTATTTGATTTACACATTATTTAATTATCAATTTTTCTATTTTTATTTGATCAAGGTTTTATGTTGGTACTTATAAAGTACAGTAGGTATGCACAAAATTAGTAATTTGATATAATTGTTTTTAGTTTGGAAGTGGAATTTTTAAATTAACCTGCTCCTAACTAATAATTTACCAATTTTTAAACATCTTAGCTAAAATTCTGTGAAATTAAAGGAATGAGAATACAAAGTTGGTATAAATCAAACATCTTAACTTAGGTGTATTATTTTCAACTCTCATAATTTTAGGTCGACCCCTGCCTCAAATTTTAATATAAATATGTCATATATTTTGAATTAAATGAGATGTAAAATCAATATTTGTTTATTTAATTTCGTTTTTTCTTATATAAATTGTTATATTTGCTCTTATTTTGTACAGTCTCTTCCACATACAAATATCTCGCTTGTATGATTCGTCCAAATGGTGGAACTCATTAAAATTATATGAAAACTGCCGATTTAGGTGAAGAATACGACCATATGTAAAATAATTTTAAAATCAATGTTAATAAAACCCTTGGTAATGAAAACCTTTGTCCTTCCAAATCATTGGTAACTATTTTAATTTCATAAAAGCTAACGTTAAATTACAGAGAATACAGTGTATGTGTATAATACATCCCGAAACAGTTTCATCGCATTTAGAAAGCACTGTATATTACAATATGTAAAAATATGTATATAGAATAGAATAGCTAATAAAACGTGTTTTATTTGTTCATGGAAAATAGCTATCAGTCTATTGACATGAATTAATTTTATTATAAATTAATAAGTATGTATATATAATTAAATTTAAAATAAATCATAAGAGAAAAAATATAATTTATTTACAGCTAATTATTATACCAAATTAATAAATATACAACAAGAATTTAAATATTAAGAAAAGAAACTATATTTTATTTATAGAACTTAATAGATGTCTATATATGGATTCTTGTTATTAGATAATAATTATGTTCTTGGTAGCATAATATAGTTACGTCGATGAACTATTTAGTGGGCATTGATTATCGCATATAAAATATTAATTAACTGTCGATCGGTATACCAATAATGGTCTACAGTCGATTAAATATTATTATTATTCAATGTCTTAATTTATAATATTATCTAATAAATTTGGGGATTAATTATAAGATTTATAATGATAATTAAATTTCAATAAAAATAATTGATACAAAGAATTAATAGAGTTGTATCGTTAATGAAGATAAGATGCTTTCACTTCCAATTTCCTTTACAGTTCGAGTATACGGAATTTATTTCCGACTTATTTGAGTTTCCGTAATGATTATCACATCCTAACATGCGGAAGGCCCCCCGTTCGGTCCTGGTGGGAAAAATTTTTAAATTTAATTTGAATAATGATTTATTCAATTTACTTCACATTAAAATATTGATAAGCAAATCGAAAAGTAAATTTAGACTTCATCCCCTTAAATTTCTAAGCATACAAATTATTATTAATTTCAGCACGTCCTAACTTTGGAGTTGTGTAAAATGAATAAAAAAAAATGGTCTAGCAAGTGTCTTGTTTGCCATCAAATACAGTTAACTCCTAGTTTTTACAATTTTTTCAGATATATAATTTTCGCCGACGCCAGAGTAGCATTATTAAAATTCAATGCACTCAATACTGTTTTTACACGGTCTTTTTTTACACGGTTTTACTCTTACACGGTTTAAAAAATGTCCCCAATTACTTTTTTACACGAATTTGTTTGGTTTTGCACGGTTTTTTATTTCAATTTTACGAATTCTAGTTCCTAAATACATTAATAACATTTCTCGATGTTTTATACTGGTAGATTAGTACCACTGAAATTTCAAACAATGAAGTCATTGATAAATAAAATACCTGTGACTTATTTTTATTCAAATTTAGTTGTTTCACCGAAAAGTTCTGACTTAAAATAATTGTATATATCAAGTCTACTCAGCAAATTTCAACTTGAGCTCTAAAACCTGACAAGAATAAAGAAATTATTAATAGTCTCGAGTTTAGTAGCTCAAAGTGATAAAAATTTAAATCGATAGGTGAAAGACTTCCTGATATTTTAAATACATTCTATTTATAATTATTGTATCATTAATACGGGAGTATTGTTATAATGTAAGGATTTGTAATTGTATTTATATCTCGTTAAATTTCTGATTTAATATTATATGTATATTTATAACGTACTTATATAATTAAATGATATAAAACGAAATATAATGTAATTTAATTAATTAAATTAAATATAATTATTGCTGGAACGACCAGTTCTTGGTAATTTCACGACTCACTTTTACTGGATTTATTTCTTTAATTCCGAACTGGCCTTATAATTATTAAATTTCCCTTTTCTATACAATTATTTTATATATTTTATAGCCTAACATACTTTTACACGTCATCCGTAAAATCCACCGTAATCTTACCTAGCTTCTGTTGATGAAAAATGTAATAAGAGTTCCGATTTCCCTAAAATTATTCAATTTTGTAAAATTACCTGAATTTATATTATTTTCCAATTTATCTGAAATCTCTAAATTTTCATATAATTCTCAAATTTTATCAAACTTATGGGTTGTTTCAAATTTCTCGATTTTATGTACACTTTAACGATTTTCATGAAACCTTACGGTTTTTATCAAATCTTTCGTATATGTTTTTCCAAGATTTTGAAATCTTCCCCAATTCCACCTTTCCTTCATATGGTTCCAGAGAATATTAGAATTACTATCAATGATGTATGTAGATAACTCTATGGTCCATGATTCACCAAAATTCATAAAGCTCAAGAACTTTCCTATATACATATGTTTGGCATGGAATTAAAAAATTTTAATTTTTTCGGTTTGTCTTGCGTCCAAGAGTTTAGTTTTTTAGCTACAAATTGCTAACTCAAATTATTTTAATTAATAACTTTGACCAATTTTACTGATTTTTTACAACCTTAGATTGAATTATGAGAGGGAGAGAGAAGTACTACAATAGAAGTCTCGAAATCTGGTTCACCTATCTGGGGATTCTTCCGATCAGTGAAGAATTTATGAAATTGAATTGAAGACTTTATGAAAAAGCTAAAAGAAAGCTCTATGCGAAATTAAAATCCGTACGAAAGCTTTATTGAATTGAATTGAATTAAAGGCAAATTATCATCAAGGTATTCATCGTCTTTGCTTGCCCTTTCTTGAAAATTTATTCATCAGGCTGAAATTGTTAGTAAATATAAGCGTTTCAATGAGCTTCCGATATTTTTGAAGCATTTTTTTTTTTGGGAAAATTTAAAATTTCGTTATGGGACCGATATTTGGATAGACAATAGAGAAAGCTTTTAGCGAAAATTTCATATTTCATCTAAATTTAATGAATCGGATAAAAATTCGATTCAAGATTATTAAGAAAAAAAACATGTTAATTTTGAGTTTTGAATGAGCTTTCGAAATTTTGAAAGCTTTATTCTGAAAAGTTGAAATTTCGTTAAAAAGCCGGTATCTCAAAAGAAAGTAGATTTTTAAACTTATAAATTAAGTACGATACTTAGAACTTTCGTTGCGCTTTTAATAGTATGGGTAAGCTTTCTGCGAAGATTCCATATTTCATTTAAATTTAATGAACTGAATCAAAATTTTTATTCCAAATTATAGAAAACGACATTTTAATTTTAAACATCTTGTTCTTGGGAAAATTAAAAATTTCGTTAACCGATGGTTATGTGGATAGAAAATAGTTGTTAAAATATAAAAATAAGGTTCAGAAAATAAAACTTTCTGTGAGCTTTAAAGTTTTTCCAAAGCTTTTGTCCGAAATATTTAGTTTTGTTATTTTGTATTTTTCCTCAATTAATTTCTAAATTTCCTGTATCATTACAATTATTTGGATCCGAAGAAAATTATCGAGGAATCTGGACTAAATGTCGTGATGTCCGATATTCAAATTTCTCGATGCGACCCTTCACGATCCTTTTTCATTTTCTTAGATACATTTCGAATTTCCCGAAAAATTCAATTTTTATATTTTTACCAAACTGTCAAAGCTACTTTCTGTGCTCTTACATTTTTTCCCCATAAAATAAACTATTTTCAAGATGAGAGCATTTTTTGTTTAAATACAATTAAATAAGATGTAAACTCCCTGCAATTAAAAACCCTTTATTTTTGAACTTTTTTCGGATGTTGATACAGTTTTGATACAAGCCTGCTATTTGAATTTTAAAGGGTCTTCTGGTTCATAGGACAACAAATTATTATTTTCATTGAAAGCGGAGAATTTTTCCTAGAAAAGGCTGTCTTTTCTCAATTTTTATAAAAAAGTTTTCTACTTCAAAAAAAATTAATGAAAAAGTTGAAAAAAAAATTTCGTAAATTCAAAAAATCATAACTTCAAAGTGGCTACATATTAAGGGGTCAAATTTTAAGGAATTTTTTTTTTTTAATATAGAGAACATATTCACTAAGTTTGAACAAGGTCGGCGGGGCGGGGGTCGCCCAGTAAAAATAATTTTATTTGGTGGAATGACCCATATACATACATATTCTCAAGTCATTATCTATTGTCCTTAGAACTTATAGTCTATCTAAGATCTCTAAATTAAAATAAAATCCATTTTGGACAACAAAATTTAAGGTTGAGTTAACAGGATAATATATACCGAAAGGATTCATATTCGTATATATCGATTTGGGTATCGCTTTACATTTAATTTCCCACAAGAAAAAGTCTTACTGAAAATGACAACTAACAATAAGAATATATTATGAAAGCTATAATATCTATTTTATAGTTCTGAGTTCGACATAGATCAATATTATATGAACTAATAATTCTATTATAAATTCATTGTGAAATATAATTTAAGTTCTTTAAATGTACCATCATCAGAAATATAGCCCCACTGACATGATGGGTTGGTTTAGCATTAATAAATTAACAAGATCTTCCGATAATTATTTTTTAATAGATATTCGTGTCTTGTTTCGAGAAAATCTCAGAAAACCTCAGAAAATATATTATCTTTAACCGATGAACTTTAAATATACTTACGTTGATATAGTGTAGGTCGCCTCTTCCAACTTCCATTCATAGACAATAAACGTTTAGTAAAAATATGAAACAATCAAAAATTTCTTGCAAAAGACATCATTAGACATTTTCATTCGTAAATATAAAATTCAACCTTAGGCTAAATAGAATGATTTTTTTTTTGTAAAAAATACTAGATTATGTAGGTATAACGAGTTGCATATAATGCATTTCAAAAAAATACAATTATTTCTATTTTTCTTATTAAAATTATATCTTTACAAAGGAAAAGATTTTTTGCCTGCGTAGGACGTAATGTATAATGCCATTAATTTCTAGAAGTAAAAAAATAATATGTTTTAATGGATTATACCTTGGCCTATAGTTTTAACAATCACATATATCACGATCGTAAAGATTTAATGAAACCATCATACAATCAGTTAAGTTAGATAAAAGAGATCTTGATCAGAAAAAGCGTTAAAAACATAAAAATTTAAATGATTAGATAGATATACCTACAAGTAGCTATACCACATCAACTTAACTGCTTTGATTTATCGTATAATGAAAATAATCTGTCATCCCGAATTAAATTCGATTTATAATAAAAAATCTTGATCAATCAAATTGATCGGATCCTATTGTTTCATGCGGTTGTATTAATTGTTGGTCCAGGCAGACCACAACAAATATCTGGTAAAAAGACTAATAATATTTATGTGTACGACATGGGAAAACCACTCCGTTAAATTTTTTTTTTTATACTTAAACAAATCCAAAACAGTGGGATTGATTCTCGCGTGCGCGCGCGATCATTTTTATTTGTGATCAACGTGCGCCGTTTAAGTCAAGACAAAAAAAAAAACTTAATATTTAAGATCAAGAAACAAAAAAAAAAAAAGAACCATAGGTACGACTAGACAATTTTTATGGAAACCAAATCAGTGCACCGTTGTAAGGCATTGCGGTAAGGCTTAAATTCGACCATTTCGACTTAACCGATGATGTTGTTAAATTAAATAAAAATTATTTTAAAAAAAAATTTATTTCCAGAAACGAAAATTGTTTGCAATAATGTAATTAACACCTAATTAAAAATATATTTCCTAATTAAGAAATTTTTCTCGGGTAGTAAATTAACAAAGAAAACTGTGATCGCGGAGCAAGAAACAAGATTGATGAGAGTGGTTTTTTGAAGTAACAAAGAAGGATAATTTCAGTCCTCGTATAATTGAAGGAAATTAATTATTTATTAATTAAAAATTTATTTATGTAAGTGAATCTAATTTATTGAAAGAGATTAAAATAAAAATTATTATAATTATAATTACAAAATTCTTATCATTAAACGAGAGTATATAATCTTATATGTACCTTAAAGAAATTAACTGTCCATTCATTATGTATGTATAATAATTACCCCACCGACTAGTTTTATTCAGATTTATCACAATCTAGAAGACCATAAATTTGCATATTAAACTACATAAAGTATACTAGCAAAATGATAGTAAATTTTCTATAAATTTTCCACATGCCAGATAGATAATTTTTCATAAAATAAGAAATAAAAATGTTAAAATTAATAATATACTTAAATTCATAACATAATTGCATTACACTGTACATATAGTGGACCCACATATCTTTTACCTACGAGTATTAAACAATTTGCTACTGTTTTTAATTTGATTGGTGATGAATGGGATGCTGGCTGGATGGTTGGATGGATATGAACACCTGAAGACAGTATGTTGTGTGCAATTTTCTCTTCGCTTCTTATCATTTTGTTTTGATACAATTTGCTTCATGTTGTATATAATGTAATACTTGAATTGATAAAAGTAGATATTAAAATATTAATATATTATGGTGAGGTGCAAATAAAATATGTTTTTTGCACTATAAATATTCCATAGTTATACCGTACCATCTTTACAATGAACGCTGCTTGAAGAATGTGAGACATATCCATAGAGGGGCTTTACTACATTCTCGATTCTATTTGGTGACTTGTATTTTCTTTATATCGTCGAAAGGTTGGTTCAATATTAATAAGAATAAAACTTAATATTGAGTCAGAGACTAAAATTTAAAATGTTAGGTTTTAAAACTTCAAAATCAACAGGACTAATTTATTGACTTAAGGTATGAAATCGAAAGTTCTAATAATGGAATATTTGTAAAAACAAAGGGTGTTTTTGAACAAGTATTTTTTGGGTAAAGCTAGAACGACGTACGAAAGTGAAAATTTAATTGAGTGAAATTTCTAGAGTTAATTTTCTAATATTTTGATGGGAAAATGTACCGTTTTTCAATTATTTTCTCGAAAATTTTTTGAGTGAAATTTTCTTTTTGAATAGTTTTTCGAATCAACAACATTCTCTTGAGTGCATCAAAATGTCGTTTTAATAAACAAATTTTTTTTTGTTTTAAATTTCTTGATTTCCTTTAGAATATTTACTCAATTCCAGAAAATAATTTCTAAGTATAAGTATTCTCCCGTAAGTTCATTGTTATTTCACAGACGAAACTAGAAAGTTTCCTTAACATCCCAAAATCATTTAATCAAGGTAGATGCGGTTGAAGTGAAATAAAAAAAATAGGAAAATATGGAATCACCATTATTGGTCGGTCAATCAAAAGTTCTGGTCTTAAGTTATTTATGTCGGATTTTTTTTTTTGATAAAGAAAGATAAATGATAAGATAGATGATAAGACAATCGAGTAATATCTTCTGTCGCCAGCAGGAGCCTCAATAATTGAAATTTTAGTATATTCCTTATATTTGCAACAT
>JANTOP010010073.1:0-15547 GCA_027564815.1 Symmerus nobilis
TAATTTCATGTTACATCAAACTACAACTTTCGCGCCCCGTTACGTTACCGTATTCGCGATTTCGTTTTAACGGCCCAAGAAATAATTTTGAAATAAAGTAATGTATCCAATATGGTAGAAATAAACTATACAATTCTGCCTAATATTGGGATACTATTTATAGCTATTTAACCCATTAAAACCTGACCCCTGAATCTGCAATACGATTCTGACAAAATTTTGTTTAGATTTTTTTTCATATTTTTCTCAAATAATGTATTTTTGCTTTATTTTCTGTATAAAATTCTGTTTTTTCTTCGTTAAAAAACATTTCAATATATGTGATGTTCCATAGGAAAAGGAACCTTATCTCCCAAAACAAATTTTTCAGTAGAGCTAAAAATAAGCGTCTGGGCAAATTTTATCGGTTTTCATGTTTAGGTTGATTACACTGCCCAGTGTAATCAACATACAATCGATTTTAAGTCAATTATAAATTCAAGAATACAAAAAAAGAGATTTTCCCCAACCTCTATTTGATATAGGTATATACAAATGTTAATTACATATTTGTTAATAATAATTAAAGCTAAATTTTTTACGTAGATTTGTAGTTAATTTAATTCGTACTTAAGCAATCAGGGAAAGGGATCTGAACTTCCACCATGCATTTCATACGGTAAGTTAAGGTCCCTTATGACAAATTGTAGATTTGCAGGACCACTTTTCAGTTTTTTTTTTATTATGGCAATGAAACGACGACCGTTAGATTAATTTTCTTTACAGATTTGAAATCTACACAAAAAATCCTATAAGAAATGGTGACAAGTGTTTCTTAACTCGTTCGTCAGGAAAACATTGTAAAAATTGCCAAACTTTGAACCTCGATATCTCAAAACTTGGAATTTTCATACTACAATTTCAAAATGCTATAACTAAGCCAATTATTGGAATTTTCTGGTGATTGAGGTGTCCTTGTATTGAGAATAATGTGTAATTTTGATGCAAGAATGCAAGAAACAGGATTTTGGTTATGGGAAGATAAGGTCCCATTTCCTATGGAACATCACATATTATTGTAATGTTTTCTCCGAAGTGGGTAAATAAATAACCCCGCCAAATAATGTTACTTGGAAGCCAGATGAGCTACTTAATTCTACTAATTATATTTTTAATAGATAGAGATTATATGAGGTTATTAGGCAATAAAAGCCTTCCCTAATTATCTTATTTTCCAATTTTCCACATTTATTTGTGTGAACGATATGTTATTAATTTGAGTATTTGAAATTAATGACTTTTGACCCGCGAAAAGGCTAAGAAAACTTTTAAGTTTCAAGGTAACTTCCATAGATGTTTTTTGGCCATATACATTCTTCACCTAATACAATAAACCTCAATGAGGACACCATCATGTCTTTCGAGGTGACAAATTTTAAAAACTGTTCTAATCGGGGGTATAATTATACCCTTTAGGGTACTAGAAATATATACTCAATCATGTATTTTATTACACTTCTTGGTCTCAATATAACCCACCAAACACTCTTATATTTTAAATGAGGGGTGGGCAACCTTTAATGTGCTGAGGGCCGAATGAAAATTTAAAATTCATAATAGTTCCGAATAAATTTATTCATAATAACGTTTTAGGAATTAGACTACAAATTTATAACATTTTTTAGTTAAATGAAAATAATTATATTGAACACATTCATAGTTAAAAAAAGTAACTAAAGTAGGTCAGAAAGTAGTGGAAAGTAGGTCAGAAAGTCGTGGAAAAGTCAGGTAAACTCGGGAATTGATTTTCCCGACTTTACTTGACTTTTCCGGTAAAGTGACGGTAGGAAAATATCAGAAAAAATTCGGTAAAAATTAGGAGAAATCAAGTAAAGATTTTTTAGATTCGGATTTTCATCCAATTTTCTGATTGTTCTTTTTTCAATTTCGGATTTGATTTTCAAGAATTAATCGGATTTTCATAAAATTTGGAAATTTTGGATAAACAAAATATTTTGGTTTTCACAAAATATTCCGATTTTCTTCAAATATTCCGATTTTCATGACAATTTTCAATTTTTATCAAATTTTCTTCTTATTTAAAAATATCAGGCTTTTTTTGTTTGAATTTCGGACAAATATTACATTTTTTGATTTTCGCCAAATATTCGGATTTTCATAAAATTTATCGATTGTTGAATTTCATGAAAATTTTTAATTTTTGTAAAATTTTCTGATGTTTAAAAATTTCCCTTCTCTTTCCGAATATCAAATATCTTTATTTTCACCAAATTTTCTAATTTTCTTCAAATATTTCGATTTTCATGACCCTCCAAAGTCCAGAAACTAACATTTTAACAGTTTAGGACTTAGGATAACAAATTGAATGTTTTAATCTCTCAGTTAACAATTGGTCCTTGTGCCACTAGGTTGCTCAAATAAAACACTATGCGTGTTGTGCTATGGGTGCAGCAACTAAATTGAAAAAAGTAAATGATTTTTGATAATAATTAAATTTTCGATTTATAAAAAATTAAAAAATTAACTACAACTTTTAATACGGATTCTGATAGAAAATATATACAAATTTTCCATTTCATGCCTGTGATTTAATATTTACTGCTAATATTTTATTTATATCTTCATACGACTCCCGTAAATATTCAACAAATCTCTTTCCATTCCGACTATCCGAATAATTCGTAACAACAGAACCGACAAATTCATCTTGAATATTATAACCGATCCCATACCCATCCTTAACAACAGGACCAAATGCACCAGCCAATAAACCCTTCGATGATAACGTACTAGTTGATATGACATTACGATTAATCAATTGATAGGACGGATCCTGATAAATAGCTGGTAATGGTTTACTTAACCGTTCCGATGTAACTTTTAAACCGAATAAATGCCGATCGAATCCTTGACCCATTGCAGCATCTCGAACTAATTGTCCGTGATTCTTCGAACATTGATCGATTAATGTTCGTAATTCATCCGGTGTTAGCGTACGCTTATCAACTATTTGTTGGCAAAATAATTTCGTAGACATTGTACACGGTCGTATCGTTTCCGTACGTCCATGACGAAATGCTGCCGTACTACATGATTCATAGGTGGGTACGAATTTTTTATATTGCTTATAGAATGCTAACTGAAAACCTAATTGCATTACCGAATCGGGACTGACCCGTTTCTTTTTCAATGTTTGCTTATTTAAATCTTTGTATATCATTATATTCATATCTAACGATTTTAATATCTTTTCATGATTACGTTTAGCTGTTTCGATACCGATTTTTAACGATTCATTTAAATTAAAATCAATTGAACGAACACCATTCGGATTCGGTCCCGATGATTTTGCTGTGGGATGTACATATGGATTTTTCAACGTATCAGAATACATTTCATTGAATAACCGTAAGACGGCAACCCCATCACCCCAGGAATGTTCGAAATTGATTGCTGTCGTACCATCTTTCGTAACGATAATCGATAACGATTTATCAAACCAACTGTAAGTGTTGAACAATTTTAATTATTTTTTTTTTTGGTTTAAATGATAAGATTTACCGATTATCGGCGTTATCAAAAAGCATTTGTCTAACCATTGGAACTGGATTTGTTTCATCATATGTTGATCCATCCAACGATAGACAAAATAATGCTGAATCAATACTTTCTAATGCGTCCCCATTTCCATTATCTATCAAATCGGATCGTTGTTTCGCCCAAACATTTCGATTTTCTGATGTTAGGTAACCGAGACAATGGTCCGAATGGGTTTTACTATTTTCTAAAACATATTTTAACCGAGCTAGTAATACAGTCGGTGATTCTAGGAGACCTGAAAGAATAAATTTAATTTATTTTTTGAGAAATTCAAAATTCGGCACCCGTTTACCAAATTCATTTAAAACGTCTACCGAAAAAAAGTGTCCGTTGCAGAGAACGGCGATATGTCTGGAATCGGTGGCTCTATAAATTCGATCTTTATCAATTTCTGGAATCCGTGTCCCTCCAAACAACCCTTGATACTGACTCATATCCAATGGATACGCTTTAAACGCGTACGATAAATACGTTACGATAGCTGATGGAGCGAAATTCATCAAATTATTATAAAGTTTCGTTTTCGATTTTAATTCGTTCATATGATAAACTTCCGGTTCTAGAAAACCATTTCTTAAGGCGTTCATAAATCGAATGGCACTAATTACAATATTAGTCGATCGAATTAATTGATCGTTGTATTCCGGTCGGTCGTCATGTTTCATTATTACCACTGGATTGTAATTGATCGGTAACGGTTGCCGATCACTTAAATACATATTAAACCATGGTTCCGATATGTAACTGGTATGTTTATTCATTGAATCGTACTCCTTGAGCGCTGTCTGTAATTCAAGACCGGTCGTTATCTGGAAGTCTCCAACCAATTCCTTCGTTACCTGGTATTGTTTCTCATCGACAATCGGTTGTACTGCGGCCAAATATCGTTCGCATGTTTTTTCTAAATCTGGGATTGGTAGTCGGGGTAGGGATGGTTGAAATCGTAACATCGGTATTTCGGTTCGTTGGATGTATTGATAGGATTCGTCGATCGATTGGGATTGATTGAATTGTAGTGATTCGGTGCTTTGCTGAATTTTCCATTCTAATTGAATGGATTTCTGCTGGAATCTTATCGGTAAAATCACTTTATTCAGACGGAACATATTTACAACAGAAAAAAAAACTGCAGCTAAAAGTGCAAAGTTCACCCACCACCGCTGATTAATTTCAAAATATTACAAAAAATCCGAATGTTTTCTTTTTCTCGAGGTAAACAAACCGTAAAGGAAGACAACTGTCAGTGCAAAATTTTCAGGGATGGGCAATTATCGCCATATAAAGTCTTTAGGTTGGAAATAAATACAGTGCGATGCGTTGAAATCTGCGATTGCGCGAAAGTTGTAAAGTGCTTTATTGACATGTCATACCACCATGAATTTCGCAGTCCTCTAGCATTGTAAAACAAGGTCAATCTTGGACTGGTGTAATGTGAACAATAAAACCACAACTCGGTAGAAAGCATCGCACTGTAGGCCTGTAATAGCAAGCTGGTTTAAAAACTTCAAGACTTTGAAGTCTCTTTCTTGCAGGTTACGCGAAAGGACGTAGTTATGCCAACAATCACTACTAGCGAATTATCAAAAATTAGAGTTAGCTGCTAGATGGCCGGAGGAGGTCATTGAAATGATATTGTGTTCGGTGTTTCATTTGTAACTAATTATTTTTCATTTATATTTTATTTTGTTTGTTTCTTATTTGCAGGTTCGCAGCTTCGCCTAAAATATATTTTAAATATATTCGGATCACAAATCTCTAATGGAGTTGACGATGGAATTCTCTAAAAATAAAATCATTGGATACAGGTAGTCGAAAGGCATGAATTCGTACTGCAGCAATAATTTTTCCCAAAAATGGTTTAATTTTATTTGATAAAATACTTTGATTCTTTATCGGTAAATACTATAAGAAATTAATTAACTGAATGTTATAATTTAATGTAAATTTATTTAAAAAAAAATACATTATTCCGATAACCTCGTTAAACTTGCAGAACAATTCAGCTGTTAACAACTTCACTATATTTTCTTTCTCATTGAATCTTGACTATCTACTCACCAGGGCTGATTTGAGTCTCCCAATTTATTTGAATTAAATGAAATCCAGAACTTATAATACAGGTGTTTTGGATAAATTTAAAAATCTTTCAATCAAATTTAACAAATTTCTGAAATCTCATTTTAATTCGAGTAATCGAAAGCTCTATAAAAGCTTTTAAAGCTCAAAGATATCTTCAACATTGGGATATAATTTTATTCGTATGAAAAACTACTTTCCATCCAAATAATTTAACTGGTAATGAAACTCAAAATGCTACGATAAACTTGGGTTGTGGAAAAACATTTATTAGTTTTCACATCTAATTTTTATTCAACCAAATTAAATTTTAATTAAATCTGAAATTTTCCTAATAAAAACTCCACAGAATCTTAGAAGCTTCTAGTATGAAGCTTCATCATCATCATCTTTTACCTTTACTCCTCTAGCATAGGTGCTTCCATATGGAACAATTTATTTCAACGAATCTGATGGAAGAAGAGGTGATAGTATCTCTCGGATGGAAAGTATTTCTTCACTGGTCAATTTTCTAGAACCAAAATTACAGAATGGCTGGTTATAGTATTTTCTACGTTGCTAACCAGTAAATCGCCTGCTTATATATTGCAGTATGTACTTAAATTAAGATTCATTATAAATTCCGATATGTCGTGAAGGGACTACCTGAATTTTTTAAACTTTGATACACATTCCGAAGAAAATGGGAGGTAAATTAGCTTTTTATTCAGAGTTTTTCAGGAGTTGTGAAATCATTTCATAAAAATCGTAATATTTTTTTTGGCGACATTTAAAAAAAAGAATTTGTTCATTAACCCCTTAAGGTTTCTTTATAATTAGCTCTATTCAGCCATCCTCTACTAAAGAAATTGTAGCTGCAATTTTGTAATTTAAAATTTTCCAGGCAATTATAGAAATGTTTTTGAAAAATTCTGATTTAAAATTTGGTTCTACGAAAATCTTAGCCGAAATTCGGGGGTAGGGTTTTTAAAAATTTTGAGACATTAATTGGTTCGTTATTTATTTGAGAACAAGTCTGCATTTGTAATCGCATTTTCCACATTCCGAAGAAATTTTTTTTGGAAAAATCTGTTTTCATTCTGAGCGGTTCAGAAATCATCTTAAAAACCGTCCCAATTTTCTTGAAATCTTTTTAAAAATAGAATTTGCTTATTAACCGCCTAAAGTTTTATATCAATAACTTTATTAAATGAATCGTTAAATGAATCATAATTGATTCGTTGTCAAGGAAATTTATAAAGAAACCTGCTAATTAAATTGGTATACAGTTATCTTTCCTCCGGATAAGTTGAACAAAGGACACAAGCTAGCAAGCAAAAGCTTAGAACCAATGAAAACTTCAAGTTTGGGGATAATAAAAATGTTTCTACAAAATATTTTATTATTTGTGTTGGCTATCTTTCGGAATGTTTCGAGAATTTTGACTCCATTGTAGTAGATATACTAGCTAACCCATATATAACATCTGATCTTGAATTATTTAATATCACTATTTAAGCCCAAATAATTTAGTAATTAAGTAATCACTTTCATTAGATGTTTTTATTTTGTTCTTGTATATATTTCGTAGGCGCAGGGCAACAATACAACAATTTGTCTTCCGGGGCAACAATACAATGCAAAATAGTATTTCTTTCAACGGGATTTTCTCAAAATGGTCTCATAATTTTCATCGCCTTATTTAATATAATTTTGATACTAGTGTTTAACACAAGTAATTTTGAAGGCACATCTTCCAATCACTTTGTATATTCATTTTGTAATCTGTTATTTGACCGGTTAGTCGAATTCGAATAATAGAAAACACTTCAATTAACCAGTTACGAGTAATATTGCCGTCCTTAGCACACTTACCGTATGCGCATATTGGACAAAACCAAGATATTGAACCTTCTACTTTGAGGCGGGGTTGCTCTTATTGTATAGCCTTGTTCATCAAGTAAAAGTTGTACTTGCCAAACAGATTTTTTTTTATTTTGTAATAAATTAAAAGAATACTTAAATCACATTTAAATATAAATTAGAGCACTTACGGTTCAATGTGAGTATAAAAAGCTATCATTATCCTTAACCATTTTACCGTATATACAAATTACTTAGGGGCAGTACCGTATGTGATCTAAAACCATGTAGATTTCTTATTAAAAATACCGTATCTACGCAATCAATAGGCAGGTGCATAGGCATTTTACCGTGTTTGCGCATTGCTTAGGGGAATTACCGTATCTGTTGCAGATACTGTAAAAACCGCTAAGTATTTTGCAGATACGACAAAACCCCTAAGCATTTTTAGACAAAAATGCACATGCGGTAAAAATTTTAATTTTTAAATTACTTTTTATAATTAATTAATTTTTTTTATTGGCATAATTAAGGTATTTTCCTAACCCTGAGATCATAAGGATTCATAAAAAAATAAAAACTCCTTAAAAACTCAATTTCGGTAAAAATGTCGTATACGGTAAGTGTGCTAAGGATGGCAGAATAGTTACCCGGTTTGCGAAGCCTCTGATATCCCAGACCCAGACTTGGTCAAAATCCTTTTAAAAAGCATTTAAAATCTATAATTCAAAATATTTATACTAAAAAGTATTTTTAATAACAGTTTTTGAGATATTATATTTGAAATACTCCCCGAAGACAGATAATATCGCCTATGTAGAACAAAAACTCACTAACTACATTTTCATTTGTTCGAGTCATGATGCTTTCTGTATACATTTTTATCATTGATAATCCAATATACCCAAGAAATTTCTTATATAACACCCATATTTTATAATAAACTACTTGTATTATTAAGAAATGTTTTGGTGTATTGGATTTTTAATGATGAAAATGTATACAGAAAGCATCATGACTCGAAAAAATAAAAAGTAGTTAGTGAGTTTTTGTTCTACATAGGTGATATATGAAGACTACAGGGAAAAACAAGGAAGGTCACAAAATGTCCAAAATTGAGCTAAGATTGCCATTTAGTAGAAAAAAATCTATATTTTATTTTAATTACATCTCCTTGGAAAAAACTTCGCACAGTCAGCTAATAGCCGCGTTTAAAAACGAGGTATAAACAAAAAATACGATGTAAAAACAAGGAAATCAAAACTACTTTAAAATCGATTTTTCTTGTATTTGATATTAAGTGACCTTCCTTGTTTTTTCGCTGTGGTCTTCATATGAAATTAACAGTTTGTTTTTTACATCCTCTCCGAATTCCTCAAATTTCAAATTTATTTATATTTACTACCAATTTTGAATTAATAATTAAATATTAGTGTCCCGAAATAAATTTGAATTTCAACCGATGATTTTCAATCGCGATTTATTACAAATCGAATATACTTGGGATCGCTAAATTGAGCATTTATATTGGCCATCACTGTACTCATTATCTGACAGTTCAGTTGTTAAGGTTAGGAATTTAGCGGTGTATTGTAATTTGCGTTAATAATTTCTAATTTTCTTAATTATACATAATTAATTAGTTTAAATTAAAATAAAGTTTAATTAATTTATAAAAAGTACAAATTTCCTGGATTACAATTTGACGAGATGAATTTCCTAGGAGCATTGTTTTCATCGTCAAGGCCATTTATTGTAAGTACTTTTCATTTACACAGAACCTAAATGTATCGTTATTTACCGTTAAATGTATCCCAGAGAGCGCACCTACCTGTTGTACGTAGCATCCATATGAATGTTGTTCGGCAACAAAAAATATCGACCCCCTTAAATACGGTGATCCTGTTCGTCCCACAACAAGAGGTAATTTTATTTTAATATCATTTCGTCATCCAATCGAATTTCATCATTAATATTACTTGTTTCTAGTCATGGATTGTCGAACGGATGGGTAAATTTCACCGTATCCTAGAACCGGGTCTAAATATTTTACTACCAATTGTTGATCGGGTCAAATATGTACAAAGTTTAAAGGAAATAGCAATTGATGTTCCGAAACAGAGTGCGATCACATCGGATAATGTAACCTTAAGTATTGATGGGGTCTTATATTTAAGAATATTGAATCCATATTTAGCATCATACGGTGTCGAAGATCCCGAATTTGCTATTACACAGTTGGCACAGACCACTATGCGATCCGAATTGGGAAAAATGTCATTGGATAAAGTATTTCGGGAACGGGAATCGCTGAATGTAAGTATTGTCGATTCGATAAATAAGGCGAGTGAAGCATGGGGGATAACATGTCTACGGTATGAGATTCGAGATATAAAGGTAAATTATTTTCCGATTATGATTTCTAATAAAATCTTAAAGTCATTGATTTTATCATCAGCTACCGTCAAGAGTTCATGAAGCGATGCAAATGCAAGTGGAGGCCGAGCGGAAGAAACGAGCCGCTATATTAGAATCTGAAGGTGACCGGGAAGCGGCGATTAATGTAGCGGAAGGTCAACGACAATCTCGGATATTGGCATCAGAAGCTCAACGAATGGAACAAATAAACCATGCGAAAGGTGAAGCTGAAGCGATGTTAGCCGTTGCTAATGCTCGAGCGATGGGTTTAGAAATTATTTCGAAAACATTAACTTTGAAAGTAAATTATCCTGGAATTATTAACAGTAATAATTAAATATATCTTTTATTCTGTTTGTTAAAGGATGGAAAAAATGCAGCATCGCTAATGGTCGCCGAACAATATGTTAAAGCATTTAATCAATTGGCACGTACAAGTACCACATTGATATTGCCAACGAATGCTGGCGATATAACGAATTTAGTCGGACAGGCAATATCCGTTTATAAAACGGTAGCGAATAGTAGCAATTTTACGGATGAGAAGGGTGATACAGAATCGCCAAGGAAACAATATGAGGATAACCAAGAGAAAATTAGTATACCATTTCTTAAGCATATAGTTGAATCTGATGTACTTGCAGATAAACGTACCGAACCTGAAATAAATAAGAAAGATTAAATAATTTTTCTTTGGATTTGGACGCTTACTTTAAGTTCTGCCCATTCTATCTCTTATCTATATATTTTATTTCCCATTTATAATCGTACCCAGATGATAGCTACCAGTCATGCTGACTATAAACAGATAATGAACATTGAAATGGAATAACAAATTAATCGTTTTGTTTTATAATCATAATAATTTCACAGAAAATTATGATCAAATACAAATTATATGATTTTTATTATCTCTTATTAATGACATCGTTAGTAAACCGATATGTTGAAGTTAAGTCATTATAGTTACATTATTTTATTTAAATTTAATATTTTTGGTTCGTCAATTATTTAAGAGAATATTATTATTTTTTAGAACACCCAAGATGATAATTACTAAGTAAGAATGTTTATTTCTGAATAGGTAAGGTATAGTTTGATGGTAGAAATTGTTATTTTATTTTTAATAATTTAATAATCGCAGATCCATTAAAAATGATTTCAAATTGTTTGTACCTTTTTCAATCTTTAATTTTTTTTTTCTTTATTAATAATTTTCTCTTAATCAAGTATAATATTAATAGAATAATAATTTTTATATAAAGTTGTGGTTGGTATTTTAAGTTATAATAATTCCCATACATGACCCATCCAATAAATAAAATAGAGATAGTTGTTTTTTGTTATTAAAAATCAGTGGCTTAGAATTCTTATTTCCAAGGAAAATATTTTCCGAATATTATTCAATAAAAACAATAAATGTAGAGATTAGAGAATCACTGATTTATATATACATTAAAAAGGAGGTGTATTGGCTTGCTTTTTTCTGCCTTGCTAATTACTTTTTTATTTAAATCCTGTTTTCGAAGGTAGGTTCATTATTTTATAATTATAGATTAATTATTTATTTTATGTTCCGAGAAGACATGGATAATTTTTTATAATCATATATTTTTAAAGTTTACCTTTTATTTATTAATTATATTTCATAATTATCTCCTAAAAATGTATGCCAGGGAATTAAATTATATAGGTGCGTGCTCGTATGATTAAAAAAAAATTACAGAAAATATCTAGAAGACGAAGGAATACATCCGGACGAAAAACTCCTCATTAATCGCTTATATTATTTATATATATTTTTGAATTTATTTAAAAGATTTTTTTTTATTCTACTTAATTAAAAAATTATGTTTAATAGTTTGAACGCAACGATCTTCCAGTTCCTGTATCCAGGAAAGATGGTCAATCAACAGAAAAATATTCCCGGAAATTGATACAGAGAGGAAAGCTATTCTTAAGAGATGGAAGAAGGGTAATTGTAATTACCAATTACCGGAAAATCTTTCGAAAGGTAATTAATTAAAAATCAATCATATGATACGATATCCGATGATATGATTCCACCGGAAATAAATTACGGTTACTCAATAGAGTTATAATTTTCCTGTAACACTATCAACGTCTTTATGATTCCATTTTTCATATTTTCTAAATAATGTTGTTCGATACAAAAACAAGAAAGAAAAATTAATTGAGATAAATAACTTCCAATCAATTTGTTTGGAATTGTTTCTCCATTTAATTCCAAACCAATATTATCGGAAGATTAAATTTTGTACCAAGTGATTCGTTTTAAAGAATGTAACTTTTTTCTTGATTTTATCGTATAGTGTAGAATGACGTAACTGCGATCGAGGGCTTGATTGTAATTAACAGTTACCTTACAATGTAAAAAAATTTTACTTAGATACTTTAATGAATTACCATTTTAAGAATTTATAAATTATTAAATCCCGAATTATAGGAATTAAATTTTAATTTATGAATTAATAGAAATCTGCATTACATATTATTTAATTTTCTGGACCAATAAAACTGGACTTGTCTGCAAAATAAAATAATTACATTCGGGACATTGTAACCTGATAACGAGACACATAGTTTAGGAATTAGGACCGACCAATTCGTTAACATTGAAAGTATCTAGTTGATGTTTATAATTTATAGATCATGTTTTACAGAGAAATTCAATAAATTCCTAAAACGTGAGATGAAATAGTCAGAATTGCCCTTTTTCACCAAAACATAACTTGTTGAAAAAATAGATTTTATTTTGAAAATGAGACGACTAGCTGAATTAGGTAAAATCTATTATATTTGAATTAAACTTAAAACTTAGGATTCCAAAAAAATGAGAGATTATGAGCCAAGCCAAAATCTAATATCAGGATTATGTAGTAATAATTTTTTTGAGCGAGTTACGTGTTTGAGAGCGAGATTTCCTTTTACCTTTCCCAATCCTTCCTTCTTAAATAACTCGTTATTAACTAAATACCCCGGCGATAATATTCGCTCCATGACTAAGAATGGCATTATTAAATGAAGCAATTATTGGAATTGTTTTGGAAATTCTGCAATATTTCAAGAACTTGGACAACTAATTGTAATATGGGACATGTGATATATGACATCATTAGTCTATTATCTATGAAGTAAAAATCCTTGACTTTATTTTTCCTTCCTTCTGAAATACCCATAATCTCCCAAATGACTTTCTCAAATTTTTCCTGTACGCCCATTGAAACTTCCTCCTCCAGAAAATTAATTTAGAAAATAATCAGGAAAAGATAGAAACGATAGAAATAAAGGCGAAAGTTAATCTGATACAGTGGCGTGCAGTTTAATGTGCACACCTGAAATACCATAAAATCGTTACCAATTTTTATTGCAGGAAATTGCTAACAATCCTAAAAATTTATTAAAATGAGTGAAATTGAAGATTTTCTGGAAAAGCTTTAAGAAACTTCCAAAAACTAATCGAAAACTTTAAATTAAACAATTATTTTAGGCAGTACGGAATCTAATTGTCCGTCAATAATTAAATTAAAGTGAATTCCGATATTTTCGTTAAAAAGTTCCGTGGATAATTAAAACCTCTCCGAAAGCTTTAATGAGTTGAATTGAATTGAATGGAAGGCAAAAATTATCATTAAGGAATCCCATGGTTCTCGTTGGCCTTTTCTTGAAAAATTCATCTATCGGCTTGAAATTTTGAATAAATATTTGCTTTCAATGAGCTTTCGAGATTTTTGAAGCATTTTTCTTTTTTTGGAAAATTTGAAATTTCGTATAGGGACCGGTATCTGGATAGAAAACAGATTTTAAAAAGTCGAAAATTTGGTTCCAAATTATATAAGATGATATTTTAATTTGAAGCTTTCAATGAACTTTTGAGATTATTAAAGCTTAATTTTAGAAAATTTGAAATTTTGTTAAAGAATCGTTATCTGCATAGGAAATAGATTTTAAAACGTAAAAAATTGGGTTCGAAATAAATAAATCTTCCTGGGAGTTTTTAAGTTTTTGTAGAGCTTTTGTACGAAAAGTTTAGTTCTGATATAAACTTCCCTCATCAGTATATATTTCTTTGGATCCAATGATATCGGGAAATCCGGATCAAATGTTGCGATGCCTCATATTCAAATTTCTCGGTGCGAGCAATTACGAAATTTTGATTTTTCTTAGATAAATTTCAACTTTTCGGAGATATTTAATTTTTGTATTTTTACCAAATTGTCAAAGCCACTTTCTGCGTTTTTTTCTTCCGGTCAAAGAAAATATTCCCTTAGAATAAAGCAAACGCATTATGATAAAAGCCACTGATCTGATAAAATGTCAGGAAAATTGGGGACAAATCTGTTCAAATTAGACGAAATCTCTGAGATTTTCTCAGAAAAATTGACGGAAATTTGAAAAGAAAACAGTAAAAGCGGGGAAAAAGTCAGGAAAGTTAGGAAAAGTTTGCCTAAATCGAGAAAAATAACCGTAAATACCGGGAAAGTTCGACAAAAATAATAGAGAGCGAGAGAAGTCTTTAAACATAATGGGGAAAATTGAGAAAGTTGCAAAGAATCGATTTGTGTTTAAAATTCAGAAGAAGTGCGATAACTGTCCAGAATTAGGAAACATTTGATAAAAATCAGGAAAGTCGTAGTCCATAATCGACCATTTCCCGACATTTTCTTACTAGTTCCCTAGCTGTTCAAACGTGGTTGAAAGAGACTATGGTCAGAAACTATGTTGAATGGATGAATGAGGAGGGTTGCGGAGGTTCCTTTCTTCCAAGTGCAGGTATTGTTTTAATAAATTTTTTGTTTTTATTAAAATATAATGATTTGGTTATAACTATTTCAGGATAACTTGGATTTGAAAACAACCATTCTAGGAATTCACCTAATCTACTACTACAATTGCTTGTATTGCTATTAGTAAAACCATACTTCAACTGTACCACCTCATTCTACAAAAAAATATATTCAAATTTGCTGTATGAGTCCGATTTTCCTAAGATTCCCAATTCCTATCATGCACAGATTTGGGGGCAAATCAATATCAGACCAGCTAAAACCATCATTCTTTTGATTTGCTAGAGGTTGATGAAGACGCAATTTTAAATTATTTCGAGGCACAAAGCAAATTTTCTACTTCGTTTTTCTCAGCATCAGAAGTAGACGCAACATACAAATATATTAATGGTTAATGTATTTTAAGGGAATTTATATAAGATGTGTAACTGAAGATCCTTCAAATTAATTTTTATCTAATATAATCCGAACAATATCCGATTATCCGGATATTTATTATCCAGGTTATCTGGATAATAGCTGAAATTTGTCGGTGCTTACAATTAGATTTACTAGCGTTTCTGTTTTGTTTTTTATTTAATAAATCCCAATCGATTAGTTTATCAGATATTCATAATAATATTTAAGTTCGGTAATCATTAGGGAATTTCACACTATCCTTTAATATAAGGTAGATGTATACATTAGTAGAGGTAGAGTAAAAATATGCGCAAGGCACATTCCAAGCTCGATCCCGAAAGATGTGTCTTGTGTATATATACGGCTCAAATCATATGGGAGATGTTCTTGTTTGTCGGTCCGAA
>JANTOP010010084.1:0-15545 GCA_027564815.1 Symmerus nobilis
GCTCCCCCCCCCCCCACCCCCTACCGAAAATTTATTTATAAATTCATTTTTAATTCTATTATTTTAATTTATATTTTTTAAATTTAACGACTTTCATTATTTAAATTTACTAATCGTTATAAGCTGTGACACGATTTAAAAAAATAAAATGGAGATCTCCTCATGGAGATGTTAACCGCACGCCACTGGATCAGTAGAAACAAACACAACAGCCGCCTGGTCTGAATCCATTTGACTGTAATGGATTGGGCAAGATTGGAAGTATGAAAATTCTTACTTCGGATTCATTGAACCAACGTTTAGCCCTAAAATTTGGGATGCAATTCCCTAAGAAAATGTACCAGCTACGGTACGTTTTTAAACGTCTTAACCTTGTAAATCAACGATAAAGGAGAAAGATTACAGCTTAAAATGCGTTCTTTCGAAAACTAATATGATTTGTTGATTATTTTTTTTTGGGATTTCTGGTTTTTTTATCAATTTGATTTACTAGAAGTAGTTATGACTCACAGTGTATACTTCACAATTCATGGTAGGCGACATGGTTGGCTGGCTAACGGTACACTTAGCAATATCTAAAACGAGATTGCTGATAAATTAACCAGATCTGTAAGTAATCTAAAATTTTTAGGGCGAGTACCCACTAAGATGCATTTATATATTCTTGTCGAAGTCAAGAAACGGTAAGAATTATGTGAGAAAATTCTAGCATTTTCTGGAAGTCAGTGTCTCGATGTATCAAAATTTGTAGGTGAGAGAAAAATATGGCAACAATATTGGGTGAAGCGTTGGAATTGTTGGTGATTGACGGGGAATTTTTAATGCATAAATTGTACGAATTTCGTAGGCGATAAAAAGATCATTTTCAAATGATTAATTTTTGGTAAAAAACGTGGACTAATTATCGTAATTTTTTTAGCCATTTTATGCGACACTACGCCTAGCGCCTTAGAAAATAGCACAACCGAGAATGATTTGCCTTACGTTAGTGAATATTTTGAAATATTTACTGTACCTACCTAAACTCCTGAAGCTTAGCATAGTCACTCCAGTAGATGGGCAATCGATCCCGACTAAGAAAAAAAGATGTCATGTCGCCATCATGTCGCAAGCGACACTAAATATGTTACAAGCTTTTAGAAAACTGTTCGTTTCGGATAGAAGGAGGTTTGTGTGAGCAACTTCCCAGTCAAATGTTAGGGAAGGTCCTTCCTAGATGGCGGGTGGTACGCTAAAGTTCGGCCATCAGCCCACCACCCACGAGGATTTTCAGATTTGAAAACTCCGACTTTGCAGACCAATTTTCGTTGTTCTACCATTAAATTGGTTTTTCGATTTAGGCCCTCAGTATGTTCCCAACAATTATAGCCCAAGATCCGAAATAACTTAACTTTTGTTGGCAGTTTGGTTGCTCTGGCTCGCCACCAAGTGGCGCTCGCTAAACATCGATATTTTTCCAATGCGGGTTTTGAGAGGGAAGGAGGCCGCCTACAAAAAATTCATAAAATCTCGAAAGGTCCACCCCCGCCCCC
The DNA here is from genome assembly GCA_027564815.1 of Symmerus nobilis. Lineage (NCBI taxonomy): Eukaryota > Metazoa > Arthropoda > Insecta > Diptera > Mycetophilidae > Symmerus > Symmerus nobilis. The sequence continues at coordinate 1,533 of JANTOP010010084.1, forward strand.
TCCCTTCGGGGTTTCAAGTTTGAAGCTAATTTTGAGGGGGAAGGAGGGGTGCTACTGAAAAAATCCATTCATATGGATTTCTTTCGAGATATTTGGGAAACCAACGGGGGCAACTCGACGCCCTCACCACGAAAGGCGCAATTCTTGAATAAAGTTTACCCTACACGGTCCAAAAACGGTTTATTGCCTCTTTTGCCCACAAGATGGATTCCAATAAGGAAGTAATATTCGGCAACACTGTTTGGAATGTCAAGGAGCATCTGTCAAAAATCAGTGCTGGGGAACACCAAAACCCAAAAAAAAAATGTCCAACAGAAGGTGGTTCGCGCAAGTGACTTCCCCACGGTGGTAGTTGGTGGGGAATAGGCTGGGAACTACATTTTAGTCTTTTCAGTATTGAAATTCACTAGGGACATGGAGGTTTTGAGATACCAACGTAACTTTTTTTAACAGGGTGCCCCAAAAAAATTTTTTTAATTTACAGAGTGATCCAAAAAACAGTTTTAGGGTATTTTAGGATATTCAGGGAATTTAGGTTTTATAAATAAGAAAAAAAATCTCAGTAGGAAATTATCACTATAAAATCCCGGAAAAATTCTGGAAAATCAGAGAAATTTCAGATATTTAAATTTTTCAAATTGTATAATATAATATTTAACGGTTCATTTAAGACAATTCCCAAATTTCCCAAAATTTTAAAATTTCCCAAATTATTAAATTTCAAATTAAATTTATCAAAATTCTCCATTTTTAAGCATTTTTCAAAATAATATCGTAACTTTAAATAATTTTTAAAATATCTTCCAAATTTCTCCCCGAAATTTTCAAACTTGAAATAAATTTTTTTAAAAAAAATCGAAATTTTCAGGAATTTCTTATATTTTCAGGAATTTAGGAAATAATAATTTTAAAAATTCCTCAAATTTTCTCCAAATCTTCCAAATTTTTTGGATTGAACGAATTTCTAATTTTAAGTGGTGTTAGAGGCTCCGTTGCACATCCCTGGAACGGAGACATCTAATATTAAATTAATGTAACCTGATTGTACATGCTAGCATACGTCAATGCTAGCAACTCCCCGGTTGCCAAGGTAATTTGGTGGTACAACACGTGGTTGTTTTAATCTCCTAAACTAGAATCTGCAGCTTCATCTTCATCTTGTGAAAGTTGAATGCATTTCTTTAGGCGATTTTGTTTTGGACTGGATCCAATCTGTCGCGTAAAAAAAGGATGAAGTGTATAGGATTTTCATGTGGATTTCAAGTTCTTAATAAAATACTAATTTTCTGACTTCTTAAAAGTATTCCGATTCTAACGATATTTGGATTTTTTCTAAAACATTAATTTCCATTAAACTTTCCAACTTTCCGGTTGTCAAAATTTCAGAATTTTAATAATCGATTTTGAAGAAATGTTTTGATATTTCTTCGGAATTTTCAAATTTTAACAAATTTTCAAAATTCAAAGATTCTCATAAAATTCATCGGTGATGGTGACAGATTTCTCGATTTAAATAAATAAATAAATAAATCCCGAGTTCCACTTGAAGACTGTTTAAGACGAAACGAACTGTTTATCTCTGCATAGCTGTGACATAATTTGTCTAATCGGGGTAATTGGGCCAAATCAAAGTGTCATGTGTTGAACCAAAGAAAGAATTTTCGCGTATGGTACCAATTGGGCATAAATAATTAATGAAATTTCCAAATTTTAATTAATCAATTTCGGTGAGAAAAATTTTACAAATTTTGTTGTCAATTTATCAAAATTTCGATTTTTTACTGAAATGTTTTTTTTTTACTAAAATATTTGGAAAATAATTAATATGAGTGAAGTCTATCGCCCGAAAAACACCTAGTTTTATTTACCTTTACAAAAAACTACCCTTTTTTATGCTTCGCTTAATCATTCCATAAAAAACCCATGTACGAGTATACTCTTGTATGTTTGAATAACATATTACCCAAACATACCCTTACCCTCCATTTCTTTTCAACTATTCGTGTCCGATATCATTGAAATGGGTAAAGGAAGGTAGGTATTTTTTCCCTATTGTTACCTTACCGGTAAAATTGTATAAAAATTATTTATTTTTTACCTTTCAGTTTTGCACCAATACACACCTCTACCATATGAAAAATATCATCTAAATTCTAAATTAAAAAATAGAAAAAATGTACAAAACTGTTCAACTTCAAACCGTAATCGTTTTGTACCAAAAAAAAATTCAATTAATTCATCTAATTTTTTGTTGAAAGATTTTTTCAGCACAAAATCTATTGTGCGTAAAATTTATATACAAAAAAAAAATGATTATTTAAATTAAATTAAATTAAACAATTTATTTGTATTATTTATTATTTATTAAATTTTCAATTTTTTACACACCATAAATCCACCTACACAATTTATTTATTTTAGATCAAAAAGATTTTATTTATTAAACCGAAAAGCAGGAATAATTTAATTTTATATTCGGCAAACACAAAAACGTTTTTATATTATTCTTTTCTCTTCTCTTTTTTAAATTAAATATTTTAATTAATTTTTTCTATACAAAATTTTTTTTTATTTTAATTAAATACATTAAACAATTTGTATAATTAATTTAAATTTCAATCAATCAAATAAATATACGCGTAACGGACTCGATTAACCGAATAAATTATACAGTTAAATAGTAAGACAGAAAAAAAATTATTTAATTGTTCGAATTAACAAATTAAATTTAAATTTAAATTTAATTAAATTAAACAACACGTTTTTTCGATTAATTTAAATAAAAAATTGATTTATTTAGAATTAATTGGGTGATAATTGGGTGGGAAAAAATTCCGGTATTTAAAAGACCGGTGGATTCTGTAGAAATTTTTTGATTATTAAATTACAAAGATACGTTCTGGATATCGGAACGGAAACTGTAACTTTATTAACGAAACCGGGAACGATACGATAACGCTTAGAAGTCGCTTAATAGACTGAATTGGATATTTTTTTTTGTAGAATGGAATTGGACTAGTAATCGGAATGGGAAACATGCTTTATACGAGCTGGGGTCTCCGTCTCGTTTATTTGCTTGTTTGAATTTAACAAAAACGAATGTGAAGAAAATATTGTTGTTCAGTATACAAGTACGGTAGAGAATACATTTTGACAGTGGCGAAGTTGTGCAAATATGACGCTTCCAATTTTGTTGTCATAATATGAACCTTGGTACTCTGACGGGACCTCTGAATGTACCCCTTCCCCTAATTTTTCTGGCATCTAGGGAAATTCCACGTCTACGGCATAATAAGATATTAGTTCCCAAAGATTTTCGCTTCATTTCAGGATTTCATAAATTTCTAAATTTTTTAATTTAATTCGAATTTAATTTGCCCTAATTTCTGAAACCTATTTTTAATCGGAAAAAATTAATTTGAATTAAAATCCTTAAATAATCCTACAAAAGCTCCAGAAAAGTGGAAAAGCTCCTTTGGGTTGGGGACATCATTTTATTCGTATTGGCACCTATTTTCCAGCCAAATCATTTAACTGAAACGAAAGTGAAAACATTCCCACATTGCTCCGCATAAACTTAAAAGCTCAGCGTAAGCTCTAAGTTTTGAATAAAATTTAATTCGTTTTAAAATCTAGTTGTCATTGAAATAATTTCGAAATGTGCCGACAAAAGCTCCACAAAAGCTTAAAAAAGCTCAATGGAAACTTTTACCACATTAAATTTTTACAATATAAACAAAAGGTAAAATCGGAATTGGATTAGTAAATATCAAAATTTGGAATGAATTACGTTTACTGACTATCCCTACTTTTTTCAGATTTTCCCGAATACCTTTTTTCCTCAATTTCTACACTTTCCTATATGTTCAATGATTTCTCTTCATTTTAAAAGATTTAAGATAAGATATTGGTGCAGAGCTTCTTTATTTAACCAGCGAGGCAGTTCGAAGAAGGAAATCTCAAGTCTTAACAAAAATTGTCATCTCTTTAACATAAAATAGAACAAAAACTATCCATATTGAGATTTCATGAGCTCTTAGACGGTTTTAAATCCCTTGCCCTCACATACCTACCACAATCTAGCTAATCTGGAATCAATACGGTCTCACAGCCTGCACTTAAAGATTTCAAAATTTGTAACTACAATATATAACTAGCTTAGGGACAGACATTTTGGAACGCTACGACGCTAAAATATGGGGGGGGGAGGGGGGGGGGCAAACGATAGCCTGACATGTAATCTAGATGCGTAAAAAATTGAAAATATCATCGGCTGAATAGTTTCTAAAAAAAAATTATGTTTTCAAAACTTAAAAACGGGTAAAAGAAGTAGAAGACCGGCAGAAATGTCGGAAAGTGAATGGCGAAATTCTACGATGGGAGAGGGAAAAGGCAGGGGCCGTAATGTAAGGAGTAGAGGATTAAACATGTGGTAGGAGGAGAGGGACAAGGTTGCCCTTACGTAGGAACTCATTTATGCGTGCATGTGTGTGTGTTGCATAATTCAGCTAGAATAACCATGAAAAAAGGCGTGGCGGAAAGCTGAATTTGTCATTCCTATTGCCTAACTTTAATTAACAGATATCATTAAACATTTTAAATAATCAATTTGCATTTTCATTTCTTAGAAAAGTGGATTAGATTTTTTTCTAATAGATTTAGGCTCTGACATCAGGTCTTACTAACATCCAATTAGTCGCTAACTATTAGACAACTAATTATATTTACTTTACTAATGAATCGTGCAATAATTCTTACAGTTCCTAATTAAATTACTAGGAGCTCTAGATTCCAATTCATTCTCTGAGAAATGTTGAGAAAAAATCGGGGAAATGTAGAAAATGATATCCAAGATTTTTAAATTCAGCCTAATTATAGGAATCACTGGAGGATATGGACTGAAATTTTGACTTAAATAAATAAATACCCACATTTTATTTAGTTAATTTATTTAATTAAATATATTATTATAAAGCGATATAAATAGTATTTAAATTATTTGGACTCTTTTCTTAATAACTACTGACTCCCTCCCTATCAAATATTAACCTTCTGATACTCACCAAAATTGATTCCAAAGTCGTACATTATTTTTGCTAATAATATTAATTAAAATTAAAATGATAAACGTCCGGAAAATTAGGGAGAATAATCCGGAAATTTGCTGATAATTCATTTCATAAAAATCGATATTTCAAGTTATTTTAAAAATATAACTTGTAAGGTAGGCCCTTAAGATTTTTATGTTATTAGCTCGAATTACCAATCCACTAAATTGATCGGAACTGAACTTTTGAAATTTGAAATGATCCAGGAAATTATAGGCATTTTTCCGAACATTTCCAATGTAATAATTTTGTTCCACATAAGCAACCACCAATTCGGGGGTTAATTTTAAAAAAATATTTAGACGATGATAAGAAAATGTTTTCTCATTTTTAGTTTATTTTGTTGGGAACAATTCTGCGTCAGGTAGGAGGAGAAGTCAAAAATGTTGCGAAATGTGGGGAAAAACACTCAAAATTGCAGAAAAATCATAAAAAGTAGGGAAATCGAGTCAAATTTAGTTCAATTGGAAATTCCACGAAAAGTCCCAACAATTCAGAAAATATCAGGAAATGTCTGTACAAATTCGAACATTTTCCTAAAAAATCCCTGACTACTTTCCTACCATTCTCCCGATTAGTTTTTACCATTCCCGACTTCTATCTAAAATGTGACCAGATTTTTAAATTGTCTCACCCTGATTTATTCTAATCCGTTTTTCCTTTCAGAAATTTCACCAGACACATTTAATTTGATCATTTTATAAAATTAGATTTTCAAGAAAATTTTAAGTTTAAAAGATTGATGAGAAAATTTTAATCAAAATTTTGACATAATTGCATTTTATTTTCTAATCTACAAGAGAGTTCAAATTAAAAAATGAATTAAGGTTTTTGTGTTTTGTATTGGCAAGATGGCGTCCAATTCCATAATGACGTTCTTAAAAGTTATTCCTTACGTAAAGTGACACATGTCAAAAACCGGTACTGGGAACCAAAATAACTATAGTCGAAGTTTATTACCTTTTATTCCACTAAAGTGCATTTTGTTATTTAATTAGTGAATAAAAATCGACCATAGTTAATTTGGTTCCAAATACTGGTTGACATATGTTACTTACGTAAGGAACAATTTTTAAGAAATTCATTACAGAATCAGAATCAGGATCTTGTCAACGAAAAATACAAAAAATCAAAAACCCGTAATTTCTTGAAACATTTTGTATGAAAGCACTCCATAGGGTGGCAGCTGGAACCACTACGGTAACAATTTCAAGGAAGACTTAGGGATAGTGGAAAATTGCTAAAAATAATATTGACTCAGCAAACGCAACGCTTCACGCTACAAAATTTCTTAATCAACTTAATTTTCGAACTTAGATACCGGTGTGTTTTAGGTTTCCAACAGGTGGACCGACATTTTTTTTTTTTTCGTTTTTGGGAGCCAAATTGACTCTGAAATTTTTGTTTTAAGGAATTCGAAAATCTCGCATGATATCAATTAGCTATTGGTCCTTAGCTCTCAATCGAGCTAATGAGTTCAATAAAATTATGTTTGGAAAAAAAAGTAATAGCTTCTAACGGAATCATGTCCAACAGATGGACAGGCTCCCTCCTTATATAAATCTAAACTTATTTTATTTTTCGGAATTTCAATCCGAAATATTTTTATTCTATTATTTAGATATTTTCATGAAATGTACAGATTTTCATGATAATCACAAAATTTTAAAATTTTAAAAATTCGAAAAACAATTGAAAATATAGAAATTAAAAAACTGAAATTTGGAAAAAATACAAAAAATTATATGTATTTTTCAAAATTTCGGATTTTTTACCAATAATTTATTGATTTTCAGAAATTCTTCTCATTTCAAATTTAACTATTCTCATGAAATCATCACGAATTTTGACTGATTTTATTAAAATAATCAAGCTTTCATAGAAGCGTTCAATATTAATCGATCGAAGTTTATGAAGTTTAGTTTTCTAAACTTCCTTGATTTTCATTCATTTTCGAATTTTCCATTATTATTTCCGAACTTTGAAAAAATGACCCGACTTCCACTAAATTCACAAACCGAATTACCGAATTTGAAGGAGGTTCTCAATTATTCTAAAATTTCGAAAAGATTCCGATTTCCATTAAATTGTTTTATAATAAATTTCATCTTTTCTTATATTTCTTCTTTTCTTTGAATCTTCAAATTTTAAAAAGTTTTCAGATTATTGTCGCTATCTGATTTCAATGAAATGTTGGTAGAAGTTTTCTCTTCGAGAGTTAGATTCAAGGATCCTTCAGATTAAACCTCGAGGGTAGGAACAATTTTATTGTACAGAAAAAAGTATTGTCGAAACAGTTAATTGCACAGAAAAAAGATGTAAACGTATTCGTAGGCTATTTTGAGAGCTACTAATTTAATCTCTTGTTCTTTTCCGTAAACGTAACGGCTAACAAGATATTCACGAGAAACTTTAAAGCTTTAAAGAGATAAGAAGCTTTAAAATCTTGTTTAGAACCACAAAAAAAACAACGTTTCTAGAAAAATTCAGCTTTCCGCCATTAAATTCATAGAAAAAGTTTAGTTCCCCTGAACTATATATCAAATTTTCCGATATCCATGAAGATTCCTGATTTTCATAAAATTTTAAGAATTCTTTTTTTAATGTTCGGATAATTATGATATTTTCAAAATTTCCCAGATTTTTCACTTATGAAAATTTTTTTTGACAATTATATAAAAAATGTTAGTAGAGCATCTGCTTTGAGAATCCAAAGATTTGGGTGTTAGGAGAACTCTAACGTAGATATATTTTGATCCGAAATTCTTTTTTTTTTAAATCAACATTGATTTTCCAAATTTTCTTTTTTGGGAATTTTTTTGCGATTTCTAAAGAAAATTTCTTTATTATCTGAGCGGGACTTTTTAGGGGAAGAATTTTTAAAACGATCCGTCGAGTTAATTTTGGATAAATTTCTTAAAATCAGCTAGTAACCAAGTAATTAGGAATATTGAAGGCACTTCGCTACTGATTTTGAAATTGAATCGTTGAATATACGATTTGTATGGTATATCGGATCGGGTATATGGTTAGATAGGTGTTGTCTCATGCATTTTATCCAATGCATAGGATGGAAGATTTTTGTTGAACAAAAATTCTACGCGAGCGATATCCAAAACAAACACACATGTGAATTAAGGAAAAAAAACATAAAAAACTCACTCGCAACGTGTGCATATAAAAGCATAATAAACAATCAAATTTACTTACCACTTCTTTTACACAACTATTCTGTCAGGGATGCGCTACATTTTATATTAAAATAGCAACAAATGGAGCACTATAATTAGCATTTTATTGCTTTACTCGAAAAATGTTATGAAATTTGATTGTTGAAAATAAAATAATTTGGCATCAATTTTTTACTTAGAAATTCACAGAAAATCTTGAACAAAATTCGATCGATTTCATCCAATTTCTTCACTTCGATTTTGACGGGATGTTACAAAATATAAGTTGTAATGGTCCCCCCTAACCTTATACTCTTGATAGATCATTCAAGTCATCCCTTATTTGAATCAATTTCGAAATTTTCAAATTTTAAAATAAATTTTCTGGTGAATGAATGTTTTCATGTGAAAGTAGCCGTTTTTCTGTTGAACCCCTCTATAAAATCAGGCGATTGACTTTTTGAAAAATTTTGGTCTAAAATTTCGGTATTGTACCCTTAGGCCTAATTTTACATATAATCGGATTTTTAAATTCCTTAATAGAATTGTCCGTAAATTTCAGTTGATCCAGTAAATGTCAGGAAAACCGAAGCTTCCAAAAAACATCTGAAAAGTTTGATTTTGTTAAAAAAAAATATCTCAACAAAATCGTTACGTTAACTTTAAATTCGAAAATTTTGAAAAAAAAAATTCTTAGAAATTCATTGCAAAATGTTGAACTAAAATCAGTTGATTTTATACAATTTCTCAAGATTCGATTTTTGCCAATATTTTAAAAAATATTAGTTGTGAAGGGACCCGATGATTTTGTATCGTTTATGGATCACCCAAGTTGTCCCCTATTTACATTAATACCGAAATTTAAAATTTTTAATTTATATTGAGCGGCCCTTAATCGATCCTCATAAAATCAAGTTTCAATTTATTGAAAATTTTTAGAAATATATTTTGTTCATTATACGTCAGTATATTTTTCCTGTGCCTGAGAAATTTTTTAGAAACTCGGCAAGTCGTAAAATAGACGAGAAACCTAATTATTAAAAATATATGATGATGATGCGATTTATAACAAAAGCGAGCGAGAATTTGCAGAATTTACTATTCAGATTTAATACAAAATTTTTTTAATTAAGTTTAGTCAGCATTGTAAATACACAATTCCGTACTTAATTATTATTACCGGCTAATTTATTAACTTAATAATTAATTAATTATATAATTAATTCGTATTTATGAATATAAACTGAAATATCGACAACTGCTTGACTATAGCTACTGAATCACCCTAGGTGGATCCGTCCTAGGTGGATTATTATTGACGTTTTATATTACGGACCGAAGTTCAAATTTTATTCAATATTAACAATTTTAAAATAAATTCTATTTAAATTTTAGTTAGGACTCATTTCAAATTCAATGAAATAATTAATAAAAAAATACCTACTTATGTTTCTCTCGCCCATATTCTTTACATTTTATAATATAATATTTTCATGAAAAGTAGCCGTTCTTCTGTTGTACCCACCCATAAAATCAGGGGATTGACTTTATAAAAAAGTTTATTTTACAATTTCCTAATTGTACCTTAAGGTCCAATTTTACATCATCGGATTTTCTAACTCCGTAATAGAATTCTCCGGAAATTTCACTTTCTCGGATATTATATCGAGAAAACTTAAAAAAGTCAGTTTTTTTGAAAAAAAAATCTAAAAATTTGATTTTTTCAAAAAAACGTCTTATAAAAATATATACATTAATTTTAGAATAGAAAATTTTTGAAAAAAACGTCTTAAAAATTCGTTGAAAAATGTTGGACAAAACAAAATTTGTTAATTCGATTTTTGACGTTATCTCAAAAATATAAGTTTTGAATTGACCCTATGACCTTATATTATTGATAGATCACCTAAAATATCGACTATTTGAATCTATTATGAAATTTTGAACTTTTTTTACTTTTCGTGAAATTATGAACGTTCCTTTGATAAGTAACTATTTTCATTTTCAGAAATTTTGTACATTATTAATCTGGGAACAATTCTACGTTAGTACTTTTTTCTGTCCCGAAACATTTTTATAGGAACTCGGCAAAATCAGTAACAAGACAAAAAAGATGTCAGTGCATGCGATTTATTAAAAATTGAGCGAGGATTTCCAAATTGTACAATTCATTGAATAAAATTGAATTGAATAAAATTGGGTAAAACAAAGATCGAATGAACCAAAATACAAAATAATTAAATAAATTTGTATTAAATAGACATATTGATATCGGCTCGTCAATATCGATGGGGGCACTCAAAGACATTAAATTTATTTACTATTATTTACACACAAAGTACCTAACTTAATTCTAAAAATAAACGAAATTAAATTATTTAATAAATTATTTAAAAAATAAATTTCATTAAAATTAGATTTTAAAGAAATAAAAAACTTACCGATGGAGTGTCAAATTTACTGGTTTTATCATCACTTTTTGACGATACAACTAACCGTATCCGTATTTGTTTATTGGATTTGAGACTCTGGTCGGAAAAAAGAAAAGAAAATAAAAAATGAAAATTATAATAATTTTCTAAAAAACCAGTAATTCCCCCAATACCCTACCCCCGCAAAACCATTTTCCCCGTCACGGTGAACTTCCTCCAACTTTCACCATGAAAGTAAAAAAAAATTTGTGGGTCACCATGTAAAAGAAAAAAATTTTTGGCTAACCCTGTAAATAAAAATTCTTGGTCCCTGTGAAAGAAAAAAAAATTGCGAGTTTAAAAGTTTCCTGGGGTCACCCTGTAAAAAAATTGTTTTGATGTCTCAAATTCCCCCATTCTCCGGTAAGTATCAATACCGAAGAGACTAAAATGAGACTAAATTGCCAGCACTGACCGGGTCCAGCGAACCTCTTCCCCCCAATTACCACCGTGGGAAAGTCAGTTCCACCTTCATTAGGACAGTTTTTCCGATTATTGTGCCTCCCAGCACTAACTGGTTTCCAGCACTGATTTTTGATAGATGTGGATATTTCAGATGCCCCCTAGATATTGCGAACAACATACCATATATCACTTCCAAATTGGAAGCCATCTTGTGGGTGAAAGAGAAAAAAGTCGATTTTCGACAGTGTGGAGAAAACTTTTATGAAGCCTATAGCCTTTAGGGAGGGGGTGAGCGGGTTGAATAACCCACCATTCGATTTCCAGATATCCGTACTTAGATCCCTCTGTTCGACCATTTTTCGATTTTCCTCCTCCTTCCCCTCAAAATTGACCCCAAAGTGAAGCTTTAAAAATCAGTCCAAAAGATGACCACCCGAAGGGAGGGGGAGGGGGACAATTTTCAATAAATCTATAGTCCTACTCAGGGTTGACATTTCGAGATTTTATAAATTTTTTTTACGCGCTCTCCCCCTCAAAACCCCCATTGAAAAATATCGATGTTCAGCGGGCGCCACCTGCGCGAGCTAGAGCAACCTAACCCCCCACCAAAAGTCTTCTATTAACCCGAGCTATATTTGGTACGAAGACGCCGAAGACGTCAGACGATTAGTTTCTTAGGACCCTCTAAGAGGGACCTTCCCATGAATAACTACCATACATCTCAAAGCATAAAAACCCCTCCTTCTACCCGAAACAAACAGGTTTCTAAAAGCTTGCGTCATTTTTCGTTTTTACAATACCCCTAGAATACTTTAAAGGGAAAATGGAACGAACCGGCTTCTTCTTTTCTTAGTAAATGGAGAGGTTTAAGTAATCAATTAATATAATAAAAGAAATTGCATCCCATCCCTGGTAAAATCTCTAATATATAGTGTAGCTATGTAGGCGTTTTATCATCAATATTTTCATTTCGATAAAAATTCATAAACGAACGTAGGATAAAAATTATGAAATTTTGTTATCCAAGTTCGAGGCCACCCAATAACCAAACAAAATGTTTTTTATTTTGTTGAAATTTCCTTTTTACTGTAAATATAAATTAAAATTAAACAAAAAAATACTAATAATAAGTAATAAAATGAACAATCGACTGGGATTGAACCCCGGGTCTGCGGGTTACCATTTTAAAAAACCGGCATGTTTTTCCTTCGTTATTTAAGGGGTTAGGTGGGTTTCGAAGGCTCAAAAGAAACACACTTTTACTCATTTTTTTCTATAATATGAAATGAAATATTTTATTTTTACAATTCAGGTAATCAAAGTAATTTTGAAAATTCAGCCATTGGGACCCATTTTCTGGGACCCCTCCTAAAAAAGTTCTCTAGGCGTTACCACGATAACTCATGACAGATTCATCTCAAAATAAAAAACCAAAGATTTTCTGTTTAGATGAACGATAGTATTTCTCAATATATTATACTTTCGAAGTATGTGAAAAAAAATCGATTTTTGGATATTATCAAACAACACACTAACCCCTTAAAAAAGCGAATTATATTCCCCCACAAGGCTGGAACACATAATGGTCATCGAGCCTGAGTAAGAGCAAGAGCAGAGTGGCGCAGTGGAAGCGTGCTGGGCCCATAACCCAGAGGTCCGTGGATCGAAACCACGTTCTGCTAATAACTTTTTTTCCTAATATGTATCTGATATCAATGTACCCGGTAATGCCGGGCGGTTATAAATATACAATAATCTTTATTAGAACGATGTTACTTACTGACTAAATATCACAATAATTAAAACATAAAACTAGGATTAAATCATACTTAGGTTTTACAATAACAATTATCAAATTATATATAAATGAGTACAGGTGGCATACAATTTACGTACCACCCAATACTCCCTCCGACAATCCTGTTCTCATATCAACATTAAATTTATAAAATTTAATTACCGACATTTATTAGATGTTTTATAACCAATAAATTAAATATATAAAATTTAATGAATGAAACTTGTCTTCTATATAATAGATTTTTATTTATACTTAAAGCCAACACATAACAGTTCAATCGTAATTATTACAAAAAGTTACGAAAGTTTCCTTTAATCGAATAAAGCGATAAATTGTAATTATACCCATCTTAATTAAACTTCTAAAATATTCAGAAGCTCACAATTTACAACAAATCGTACCTAATAAACAGATTAGAATTAGAATTAGATTAAGGGGGGCGATACATGTAAAAAAAAATCGAATTTTTAATTTTTTTCTCGAAGAAAAACGAGTTCTACGAACGCATCGAAGGACTTCTGTATAGCCCTGGAATCCCTGACTAGTTGGTAAGTCGCTGTAATCATAGATTGTCTGTATGTCAAAACTTTAAACGCGTTTTTCTCGCAACTACTTTGTTTAAATTGGCGGGCAAGATAACTCAAAAAGTTCTTAACCGATTCTTATGAAATTTGGCACAAGTCTCGTCTATATAGTATTAGCAGAGATATATAAATACCGAGATATTCAGCTCCAAAAAAATCCTAACTGGTACACATAAACAAAATTAGGTAAATAACTTTTGACGCATGCGCACAATTCTATTTACTTATATGTACGCTTATTGTTCTTATTGTTATATCATATTGTTCGTTCTTTTTGTTTCATATTGTTCGTATTCATATTTATTTATTATATATTTAGGTATATAATTGCAATTTATAAGACTTTGTTTTTCTAAAAAATATCCATATATCAAATTGTATCAATTTCCAATATTAATTTGTTTTAATAAATCAATTTGAGTTTAGATTCATTGAAATTAAGATAAGAAAGATTTAAAAGATTAGAAAGATTAA
>JANTOP010010095.1:0-15544 GCA_027564815.1 Symmerus nobilis
TACAATGTAACGAGTACTTATAGTTAAATGGATCCGAGTACTCGGATCCGAAAAGTAACTAAACTTTGCATCTCTATAGCAAATAGAATATATAAACTGCTTAGTAAGTTACTGAGTAAAACATGTATGATGATTGGGCCTTGATGGTTCTTGGATGGGATAATTTTGGCATTTAACTTCCCAAAAAACGATCAGAGTATTTACAGAATTTTATAAGTTGTAAAATAATGAAGTGGGAATAAGTTCACTGTAGTAACCATATACTCCGTACAAGAATGTTTTAACGAGGTGAATTGACAAACTAATAAGAGGCTAAATTCGTCATTATGATACTTAAATTTTCATTTAGTACCCATACTTAAATGAACAAAAAAAAATAATAAGTTTAGGATTTTAATGTAAAGCAAATTAGCTGAGTAAGGACTACGAGATGGTATGAATAAATGGCATTTTTTAATACCAATCGTTTTTGAAATAACGTTACTTTTAAACCAAAATAAATTTCGATGTTATGATATTCATTTAAAGTTAGATTGGTCATTAAGTTCTCGGAGCATCGCAGTGGCCTCGTTAAACGTCAGATATTAGGACGATGTCGTCAGCAAACCTCCGATGGTTTAACTTCTTGCAATTGATGTTAAAACATATATAACTCCAATCAAAGTTTTTAAAATTGTGTTCTATACTATACGACATTCATTAACGTATGTTGGAAATGCATAGGAAAAACAAATTAAAAAGCGGAGCTTGAACAATTGAATTCACATAAAATAATTTGGTATAATCTGTGCACTCTGAACTGAAAATGGCGGTCAATAAAATGGTGGACGAATAATTTATTTTGAATTATAAAAAATTGTATTTATCGGATATTGAAATTCAAGTATTCTATTATTGAAAGAATTATAAGATCACAATACAGTCAAACACTAAAGAAATTACCCAAAAAGGATACTTTGTATGTCGCACCATGAGACGAGAACTGTCGTAACTTCCAAAAATTTCATAAGAATCAATCAAAACCAAATAATTGTTTTTGGAAGTTACGACAGTTCTCGTCTTATGGTGCGATATATGAAAATATCGAAATCGGGATTTACATTTTTTAATGCAAAATTTAAAATAAAAAATAAATATAAAACATGGAAATTCGGAAACGTTCCGACGAGTATTGCTGTAGGATCTTCGGATGCATCTACTCTACAGGTTTGTATATGTGGTTTCTGGTACAATACATTTCGTTTTCACTAATCCAGGGAACATTACTCTTATACAGGGGTAACAATATAAGGAAGGAAAAAAGAGTAATATTTTTTTAGTGTTATTAATACCACAAATAAACTTTTTATTACAATCCTTTTTGTTTAATATTTCTTATCTTAATTATTAATTAAGAAAAATATATAATCTCTATAATTATTGACAAATTAAATAAAAAAAATCGTTAATTCAATTTGAAATTTATTTTATATTAAAAAAAATTAATTCATTATTTATTCAATGAAAAATTAATTATATAGAGAAGCACTAGCAGTCTTGGTTTTGGATTTCTACAATATCTATATTACAAAAATATATTAGCTTATAGAAAAATACAAAACGTGTAAACTGTTAGGTCTCCAAATTCATATAAATATCAGTTATTATTTATAATTTTTTTTTATATTGATTTCATTTATATATAAATTTCTATAAATGGAAGTCCATTTTTATTTACGGTTTATGTTAGTATTTATAATTTACTGGGTTGTTTCTTTTAGTACTTTTTTTAAATAAAAAAATAATTTCCAAATGTAGACTACGAAAACTATTTTTTTTGAAAACATTTCATTTCTTAATTTAAAAAAATCTAACTATTAATTTTGTTTAAAATTTTTGATATTATATTATTTGAAAATATTTTATTTATTTATAAATTAAAACAAATTGAAAGGTTTTTGATGAATTTGAAAGATATCATTGACGATTTCTTACAATTTTATTTAAAACAATTTAAAATAAATTAAAAATATTGTTTTATCTGGATGGATAACGTTTTATAAATTAAACGTAAATAAAGAGTTTAAAAAATAAATAAATAAAAAATTAGAATTAATAACAATTCTAATAAAAATTAGAAAAAAAGTATCCAAAATAAAAATGTACTTTGACAATTTGTTTAGTGAAAAGTCTTATACTGTAAAAAATGTATAAGAAAGTAAATTCAATTTGGAAAATTTTTGAAATATAAAAATATGACGAACGCAAATAATTATAAAAGAAAAAAAAATCGTTGAAAAATCGTAACTTTAAACAGCAGACACATCATCAGTTTCGATTCGGTCCTGATTCGTATTCGATGGCTTTGGCATCAATTCAACATTCAATTTCACATTTTCAACGGCCTCACCATTCGTTACATCCAATGATAAATCCTCCAAAGCTGTTAACGTTTGATTAATGATCGATTCCAAATCATCTGGCGCACCATCCTCACCAATAGGCCGTTTTCCATAGTACAAGAAACATTTGCCAAGAACGCCTACAAATAAATATTATTTAAATAAATACATTCAAGTAAAGGGGTTTTTCAATAGATATGATAGGATTTCTGAAAAGCGATGGCCACCATAAATGATTAGAATTTATCTTCCATTTTACCGCAAAATTTTGTCTCGTCACGAAATTTATTTTTGGCTTATTGCAATTGCAACTTAACAATTTTAACAATTGCCGTATTGCCGAATTGGCGTTTCTGTTGATTGATTTACGACTAAGTTTTTCTTTAGCGATCTAGTGTTTATTGTGTGCAAATGAAAATGTTCATATGAATACCAAAAAGTTGTACTAAGTCTTTATTAATGCTCAGAAAGTTGATCACAAAACTTGTACTAAAGTTTAATTAATATAAGCACTTCCTAAATGACATGAGCGATGAACGAGAACTTTCTGAGAAGAATTATGACTTTTGACTTATACCAAATGGCAAATTCAAGAAAAGCGGTAGGAAGTCGGAATAGTCCGGAAAACTTCTGGAAAAATGGCAAAATTCAGATAATTCCTGGAAAAACGCGGAAATGCTCATATTGAGTAAGGTCAGGAAAAGCTCTTGAAAATGTAAAAAGATACGCATAAATGTGGGAAAAGTTGCAGAAATTGCAGAAGCAAAACTTACAATTTTGAGCCCATTTGAGTCTGGAAAAATCAGTTCAGTAAATTTGTAAAAAGCGGGAAATGAAGAGTAAAAATTATAAAACGTCGGTAAAAAGTGGAAAGTTTCGAAAATTGAGGGGAAAGCCCACAAAATCTGGAATATTCTGGAAAAATGTAGGAGTCGGTGAGAATCCTGCAAAATTCCGGCAGTTGAGTAAAAGTTAAGAAATAAGTTAAGAAAAATGTCGGAAAAGGTCGAAAATAGACAGAGGTCGTAAAATGTCGCAAACTTGTCGCAATAAAGTAAAAAAGTGTCAGAAAAAGTTTAAGAAAGAGCAAATACTAGGTTTCTCGTTTACCCGACAGAGCAGCTCTTCTTCTGGGAAGTAGCTAGACGTAATTGAAAAACACAAACTTGGTCAAATGAAGAAATATTGGAAATGTTTGCAGAATAATCTAATAATAGGCAATAGATTTCTGCAGACAACAGAACCCAAAACCAGATAGATCACATCGTTATAAGCGGCAGGAGAAAAACTGCTCTGCTCGACTTTAATAACAACAAAGGTGCTGATGCGTATGGCGACTCGATCTTTTGTTAGTCGAGCAAATGTATACAAAACTAATAATTAACAGTTGGCTTGTCCTTAAATCATCAAAAAGATGTGATGTTGCGAGATTAAAAAGTCCGCACTAACAGATCGTCTCAAAATAGAAATGAATAATAGGGCCTTTAAGTTCAGATTCAGATGCTAACGCTGATGAAAAATTGTGTTAGCTATTTTGGTGATGTATTTAAACAAGCTGTCAAAAACGTTCTTGGGAAAGGAAGATTTGCACAAAGAGAACTTATTTTTGGGATGAGCAAAATACGTAGCGTTTATAGATTATAGTTAAAAAAAAATGAGAAAATTGCTCCAATTGAAAATATCCAATGTGGTTATAAGCAATATGCAATTATATTTACTATGAGTTTAATGAGTTCGGATAAGTTTAATAAGATCGACTAATAAGCTGAGTTCGAACAATTGGCAAGGAGATGCGCTAAAATATAAATAGCCGTAATTCAGCGGAAAATTTAATCATTTTTTTCGTACAACACGTACAACAATGTATTTGCAATGTTTTTAGTGGTAAAGCAAAATAGCTTCAATGTATTCGCTGATACTGTTTAATTCAGAGAATTTTGGTCTATATTCACCTGAAACTACAGTGTGCTAGCAAAACATTATTATTATATTAAATTTGTATCACCTTTCCATGACAACGACAGTGGATTACACTTTCGTTTCCGTAATTCAACCTTGAGATCTTTGACACGAGTCGTATTTGGTATATTGGTTACTTTTATACAGTACTCGCTATTCGGTCTGAGACGGCGGGCTGATCCTCCACTTCTTTGTTGGTCATTTCCATTTTTGGGAAACCCTCGACCCTGATAGTAATTTCTACGTGGACGGAATGGTCTTCGATTCTGATTCTGATTTTGTTGTCCCTGTCCCTGTCCCTGTCCTTGTTGATCTTGGATAGTCTTTAATAAATTTAAAAAAAGCATGAAATATTTTATAAACTCGTATAAATTACAACATATACATACATTTTTTTCACCATTTCTCTCTTTATTATCTGTATTACGCCTTGGTCGTCGTTGAAATCTTCTTTGATTGTTACTATAATATCTTCGTTGAAATCTTCTTCGTTGGGGTTTTCGGTTACTTTCTACATCAGTATCGTCCGATTTTAGAACAATAATCTTCCCTTTCCTAAAATATTTTAAATATTTCCAATTACTTTTGAGAAGTAAAATTGATAAAAAACAAGACGAACATACTTTTCTTCGTCTTCCTTAATAACTTTCAATATAGGCACAATACCGAGTCGACGTTCCGATAAGATATGCCAAATAATTTCGGTTGGCCGAGGTAAACGTTTAGCGACACGTATTACCTCAGTCGGTGTGACAATTATATCAACAGGTACATCATATTTCTCAAATAGTTCATTCGGAAATGAATCGAATACTTGATTATCATGTACAGTTGTTACAATGACCGTATCCTTTGTAATGGCACCAGAATGCAATAAAATAGCATAATCTAAATCAACATAACCATTTCCTTTGCCAATCCGTTGACCAGTACGTGATACGGCAACGGAACCCAACACCAATATATCCAATTTAATGTTAGCCGCTTCGGCTAAACCAATTGGTGTGCCACATTCAATTAATTTTTGTAATCGAAATGATTTACGTTCTTCGGCCGATGGTGGATTATTTATTTTAATAAATAGATGGGTTGAATCTTTTGCCGCTGGTAAATATAAATCCTTTGAATCGGCTATGGCTCGCAATTTGATTGGATCTTGTGATTTATCAATGTTCACCTTAATCGATTCTGATAAAATAGACAATTTTTATTTTCATTTCACAAATAATGATAAATGGAAATAGATCATTGAACTTACTAGCATTTTTAAATTCTTCTGTATCAGCCAACAGATTTGCTGCCTTTTCTGCATCCACAAAATTCGGTATACGATTGAATAATCCAATGTATGCTGAATATGCTGTTCGAGTTTCTCGCATTTTTTTCCACGTTTCAACGCGGATTTTACGTTTCGTTGGCTTTTCATCGACGACTGAAATTATTCGGTTAACGGTTATTATTTTAGGCAAAAGCATTAATTTTCGAGAATAATGACTAAGGCAATAAATAATAAAAAATAAAGGACGAATTAGGTAGTTTGTTTAATAATCCCAATAATGATTGTAACTGTTACAAGACCTTCTATAATGTCAATTTGTGGATAAGACTCGAATATTTTAACTAATTATTATTAGGAAGGTCAAACAGCCATACTAATGCGCATCGGATTATAAATTGCATTTGTGTTATCTCTGCATTTTTTTCTATTTCTACAATAATTTCGGACACATAGTTGCACAACATTATAAATTTGCTTACACATTAATGTGAGTTTTATTTAAAAAAGAAAAAAAAAATACTAAATATAAATTTTTCAGAGATTACAAATAGAATTGCAATCGTCAATATTTCTTTGATCAGTTAAACATACATTATTAAAATATACTTTATCAGTAAGTCAAACAACTGGGTGATAAGGCATTGAAAATATTACCACTCAGTATAGTTTTGTTTAAGAACCGAAACTTCAGCCAAGATAATTTCGCCAGTCAAAATCAATAAATTAGAAATTAAGTACATTGCGATATTCAAATATTCTACGATAGTCGATAGGAATAGATAAACGATAACCTAGAGTTGAAAGTTGATTTTTAATACTTCCCCTTCCCACCTTTGCAAAGTCCCAGGGGAATATTTCCGAATATAAAACCCAATCAATTACAATTACAATGACTAAATTACTAAATCAAAATCACAATTTAAGAGTTGGGGAGAATTCTTCATGTTTATGAATGTCTTTTTTAAAACAAAAATTTGGGAATAACATGTATATCGACATAATCGACGTTCGTGATAATCAAACACAATAATGAAAATTGAATATTTTAATTAAATTCGAAAATTTACAATATTTTCAACAGAAATTTGTGGTTGAAGTGTTGAAAATGAGTGATAGGCATTTGCATTTTAAAATAGGATTTTGTAAGGTAAAAATAGGATTTTTCAAGGTGAAAATAGTTTCATTGTTTTCATATGAAGGAAAATATCCTATATTTGGAAAAACCTATATTTACCTTCTAAAATCATATTTTTCAAAGCAGTTTCCCACTTTTACAATGCAAATTCAATTCACCCGTTAAAAATAACTATCCCTCCCGCAGTTTTATTTTTATGGCAGAGTTAGAAAATATAAAAAATTAGAAGCGCTTGCTCACTGCACCAAGCCACAGACAAATTTTGTATATAAGGCATTGTCTACCATTCTACCTAAGTGGTGCTTACTAAATGGTGTGCCAGTAACGCGGTGAGCGAGCTAAGTGGGTAAAGTGATTCAACTTTGAGGTTGCACATTTTTTTCCGAAAACCTGTTACTTCGCGGCCGCAGATTATGCATGAAAAGATAGTCATGACTATAGGAAATTGCCATACCGGAAGTAAACAAAAACATCCTTTGAGATTTCCATCTTTTGAGATTATAGGGGTGCACAATTACTTTAAAAAATTTTAAATCATAGAATCAATTTAGAGCGATTTCGATTTTCGATGAAAAAAAAGGATCAAAGCAATATTACCTGATAAATACCTCCATAATCTCAGGTCTATATGATTTCGGATTTAAAAGATTTTCTTCTCATTTTTCATCCTCCCTCACTTCATATACAATTTAGATAAAAATGATATCTTCCTTTAAAATGTCAGGGAGAATCGAGGTTCAAAAAATGTCAGGTGAATTCAGGGAAAAAAAATCGTGGAAAGCAGAAAAGGTCGCTAAAATATCAGGCAAGTTCGGAAAAAGACGGGATTAAAAGAGATTAAGAAAGGTCTTTATTGGATAAGTCCCTATTGCGAGAGAAGAAAATAAATATGGGTAAAAGTTCGAATGGCTCGAAAAATCTGGGGGAACACGAACATTGGGAAAAGGTCTTCCAAGTGTCGCGATAATGTCGGAGAAAATCAGAAAAGCTGATGAAATATTAGGAACAGTAGGGACAAATCAAACAAAATCGCGGAAAGACATGATAAATAGATAGATAATATATAGATGATAGATTAGATAGTTGGAAAAAATTCGTAAAAGCTGAGACACAATCGGGAAAACGTTGGCTTGTGAAAATGTTGGACAAAGTCAGAAAAAAAGTTTGCAAAAATTAGAAGAAAGCGAAAATGTGGGGAAAAAATTGAGAAAGTTTGGAACTCCGGAAAAGATCAAGAAGTAAAATGTTCTGTATGTAAAAGTCGAAAAATAATTTGGAAAAAATTGAGAAATTATTGGGTAAGACCATGATCGGAATAAGGACATTTTGAACATTCAGGAAAATGTTGGGAATAGTAGGGAAATACTCTACTGTCTAAATGTAGAAAATACATTTCCGGTTCATTCAATGATAATATTTAATTCTTGAGCCAAAGTTTATTGACTTTGGTTAATTCAGTTAGTTTGGTATATATAAAAAAAAAATATTCCGATTTTAACGGAGATGCAAAAATCACTACAAAAACAACCCAATTGAAGTTAAATTCATAATTATATATTTTCCAATTATTCTTGGAAAATACATTTGGAAATATTCAGTAGATTGTTTGCCATTCATGAATACCACATTTACAGAAATTGTGCATTTTGTATGGACGACCCCCGGTAATTATATAGAAGATTAACCTACTGAGACGAAACGACTGCGATTCGTGGTGGGTGACGTTGTCCAAATGAAGACATAAATGTTTGACTCACGATATATCCTCGAAATCATAAGCAAACAAACCTAACAAATAATTAATAATTTAGCACAAATATATTTTATTTCAAATTTTTATTGGTGACCACACTTTTTAGACATATTAATAATAAATGGCATTGGAATATTGTAAAGAAATATTGTCACAATAGGTAAATAGACTTTAAAAAATGTCAGTGTACCATTCAGCCAAATCTAGCCAATAGCCTAATTTATAACCTATGTACACGACTCTAATGGACTCATATTTGAATTAAAATGCCTTTTAACCATATGAAACATATGAAAACCAGATATGAAAACCAATACTCATTTGTACTATAAAAAAATTGTGAAACTATAGAAAAAGTATGAATCTAGCACTTATTCTCTAAAAGTGATGACGACGATATTTAAGAATATTATAGTGAATTTACTTAGTTCTCATTACATTTACGAACATCTTTCCATCAAGTATGTATAGTTTAATTGTTAGGTTCAGGGTATTTTTATTTAAAAATTTATTCATATAAATGACCGCCGCTTGAATTTTTTTAGAAGTCGATTCTGGAACACCAATTTCGAGCCAGTTTGTCACATAAATGGGTAAGTATTTCTCCAATTACACGAATAATGTTAGGTTATACAATGGTTTATTGGCATAAACTAAGGATTTAACATAACCCGAGCAAACTGTCCTTCATTGTCTCTGTCATTTTTTTGGGGGTATTCCTCCCGTACCTGGAAAGCGGGTGGCTCAGTACAGCATCGTTGCCACGCCTTTCTGCTTCATCTTAACCGAACCAACTGTTGCTGTCTTCATCACGTTGGTTGTTATAATTTCTCATCCTCTCGACATCACGTTGCCTACGCCGTGGTGCTCCACTGGCTTGTGTGGTGTCATCATTTCCAACAGTTCGAGGTTTCCTCGATTATTTGAAAATTGATTTCTATTCATTTTAGAATTTCAACAACAAAAACGTCAATAACAGCCGCGGAAGCTATGTTCCCTTGTTCACCCAAAATTAAACATTTTTTTTGTATTACCAGGCTTAAGTTTGAACTAATCATATTAAAATTCCGAGTTATAATGAAAATTTTTATTTTCACGACGCGCTTTTATAGTAATCGCAACCATTGCCATTTTTATTGAATTTATAAATATTTTATTAGCTTTATTGTATCATATTATATAGTATATTAGCTATATAAGTTAAAAACCGGAATTTTACACTAGATGTCAGTACTTGTGTATACGCTGAAGCAAATCATTGACATACATGTCATTTTGAAGCTCTATTCATAAGCTGTCAAAATCAGTCAACATCTGAGAATAGAGAGTATTTAAGAGGAACGGCTGATTTCACTAAAAATCGTCAGCAAATCATCTCAAATTTATCATTCAAACATGGACGATTCCATATAAATTATATGTAATTTCCCCTTTCTTCTTGCCGCTACTCTATACTATTAAATTAATTTGTTGTTGTTTTCTATATATCTTTTTATCACTTGAAAATGGAAGTCGAACACGAAATTTAGGTAATTCTCGAAATTTCAAGTGTGATGCGGAGTCCGGAAACGAAATATATTAGGATAGCCAGGAATATTTTTTTTTTTTTTGTTTTATGAAGCCTTAGGGTCTAATATTGTTCCAAATGCTAAAAAAAACAACCTACAAAAATGTTTAGATTTTTATAAAAATATTTAGAGGTCGCTCAACGAGTTTGAATTTTGGCAAAAATCAGTTTTTTCGGCATTTTTCCTGTTAAGATAAAAAAAAAATGTTAGAATAAATTTTAATCCATATTTTTTTTCTTGGTAGTGCGACTTAATTCGTAGCATTTTTTTCAAGAAATGAAAACTTTATTGTAAAAAACTGGTTATACATTTAATGTTCAAAGTATTATCCGTCGCTAGCCACCTTTTCCTATCTCTCTGACAGCATACGGATTCCGCGGCGAAAAAAGAACTCGTCTTTGGAGGCGATCCACGAATCAACCAAATTTTTGCATTGGTCGGATGAAATGAAGTGCTGCTCAGCTAGGCCATACGTTATCGATCGGAAGAGATTGTAGTCGGACGGAGCAATGTCTGGGCTATACAGCGGGTCAGGTAGAATTTTCAAGTTAAGTGTTTCCAAGTAGGTTTTGACAGGATGAGCATAATGACCCCGAGTTTTGTCGTGACACAAAATACATTTCTCATGTCTTTCGAAATATTGAGGCTGTTTTCCATTCAGTGCGCGGCTCAAACGCATCAATTGTATTCTGTAGCGAGCTACTATGATTGATTCGTTAGATTGGAGGAGCTCATAGTACACTACACCCAGCTGGTCCCACCAAATACAGAGCATAAGCTCGGATCCATAAATATTGGGCTTCACCTTTGATGTTGATGGTTGTCTGGGTCTTTTATACTTTGGGTTTTCGTAGTTCATGGCCAGTTACTATACGGTGCAAGAAACCTTTCCGTTTGTGCCATTGGAGCATTTTCCTGTTTTTGCACCATACTAATTGCGTTGAGACGTTTTAAAATCGCTTGTTGAGTCACTTCCAATGTTTAAGTGAGCTCTTCATGACTTTGACATGAATATTGGTCCAATAACACCTCCAACTCAGCTTCATCAAACTTTACTGGCCTCCCTTCGCGCACTTTGCCACTGGTGTTAAAATCGTGACTTTTAAAACGACGGAACAAGTACTCACATGTTTTTATTGATGGAGGATGCCCCCATATGCTTTACACCGCAATCGATGTCCATCAGCTGCACTTCTCTTAAAGTTAAAACAAAAAATTGCGCTTCCCGCAAATTCACATACTGATTCCTAGAGGAAAATGATGACGCATTATGAATATATTAGTTACAAGATGGTCCGATGTGATTTAATACTAGTTATGCCATCTTTTGTAAAATGCTACGAAATAAATCACACTCCCAATATAATTTTGTGCTTACTGTGACGTATGTTCTTAATCAAGGCAGTAGAATTTTGCATTAACAGTTACATGAAAAATTTTTTCATGTTAAACATTTATAACTTCACTACTGAACAAATTTCTCTCGTAACCGGTTTTTAATTGTTATTTTGAGTAAAAGGAGGGTGGAAGGTAAAGGCAGGTATATAATACACAAAATTTGTATCCAATTGATATAATAGGGCTGGGGCCTGGATTTGTGTGATATGAACTTAGAATATCATATTAGATTGATTTGATGTTATGTTTTTTTGAAATTTCACGTGTTGTTGAGCGACCTCTACATATTTTTTCTAAAAATCTTCGATCTGCGTATAACAGAACGTCACAAACCGTTTTATTAACTAACCCCAATTCCTTTAATTTCATACAAACCCGAAACGAACTGTTTTATTGATCTACCTTTAAATTTTGGTGTGCGCAAAATCAACGCCCAAGTCAACCTCCGATTTTTTCGTTATTGGCCGGTGTAGATATTATTATTTTTATTTACATTTATTTTCAAGCGATAGATAGCGCGTAAATAGATGTTTGGAAGAAATAGTGAAAATAATTGTTCATTTTTTTAATTGTGCTTTATGTTCAATTAAAAAAAAAGTTTTAACATGTGATGATTTTATACTCTAAACTGTTTTATTCATACACTCTAATTTCTCATATTCCATCATATTCTATAGGGTGGAGTGAAAAACGTGAAAGCTGGCGGATCGAGTTCTAATAGTGCGGAAAAGTTGCTATACGCAAACACAAGTAAAACGCGAAATTCGGACAATTCAGATCGCGCAAAAATTCAAGAAAATTGTTTAAAATGCGTTTATTCTGATTTTCAGAAAAGCTATTGTTATTGTTTAACTGGTATTTAAATATGAAAAACAAATGGGAAAAAGATCTGACATAAGAGAAAAATATTTTGAAGGAGATATAAGACCCCTCGGAGAGGGGGGGGGGGGGGGCACAGGGGGCAATTTTGGCCAAAGACCCAATTTTTTCATTGTTTTAGAAAGTAAACAATTTTGTTACATTCGTGTTTAATAACGCAAATTACACTGAAAATGTGTCTCAGAAATATTTTCTCCCTCAGAGGAGGGAGGAGGAGTCACCAGCCCCGCAGATGGGGGAGGAGGGGCATTTTTGACCGAATGCCTCCGATTTTCGCTTATTTGTTATAATGATAGAGACTAAATTTTTCCATACCTTATTTGCAGCTTTTGGCTCAGACTAATTAAATAAAACGATTCAGAACTCAACGCGAGTAGGTGGCTGCAATTCGAGTTCCACCCACTCCCTACCCAACTAACCACCCATTGCCCCTTCTAAGAAGTAGGTGTTATTTGAATATATACCACGATGATCATACAATTTTTGGTACTGCAAATTGTTAGGATGGGCTTTATCTAAGAAGTTAAATGAAGGTATACTAGAACTGTTATTGGGAAACTGTCAACAACCAATGAGCTATCCCCCTCTGAAATCAGACCAATGTCATGCAAGGCATTTGAAACAATAGCCGCAGTAGCTCTATCTGACACAACAAATCTATCACTTGTTAGAGCAGTAGCAGGAAGTCTGAGCCTCATTTTAGAGATTGATGGCTGCTTAAGTTCAGGGTAACTACTAGCACAGCATAATCTTGTGTCTTTAATGTAAGGAAATATCAATGTCGCTTACAACAGATCGAGACCTAACCGTATACATCAAAACGTCATACTGCTCTCTTCGCTGATCTCTCTTTACGATCCTCTCTTTCCCCTTTGTGTCAACTTTGTAAATCTTTCCCTTTCGATCACCCCTTTGTGCAAATAAGCACAAGCACCCCCCCCCCTCCTAAAAATATTTTTGAGACACATTTTCATTACGAAATTAAATACGAATGTAACAAAATTAACAACTTTTTAAAACAATGAAAAAATTTCATTTGTGGCCATAATTGTCCCCTGTGCCCCCCTCCGAGGGGTCTGATATCCCCGTCAAAATATTTTTCTCTTATGTCAGATCCTTCTCCCATGTTTTTCGTATTTAAATACCAGTTTAACAATATAGCTTTTCTGAAAAAATCAGAAAAAACGCATTTTACAAATTTTTTTTGAAATTTCGCGCGCTTTGCGCGGTCTAAAGATATTGTCCGAATTGAAAATTTATTTTGCGTTTTACTTGTGTATACGTATAGCAACTTTTCCGCACTATTAGAACTCAATCCGCCGACTTTCGCGTTTTTCCCTCCACCCTAATATTCTACCTTTTGGTATATATCACTATAGAATTTGCGGGAACGGAACTATGGGGTGGTTTAGTCAATCGAAGACAATATAAATGTATTGAGCTAAAATGGAACTATATAGAAAATTAATAATTTTCTTCTTAAAAAATGTCCCTTCTGTCATTTTTCGCCGACTTATTGAACGACAATTGTATTTCTTAATTTCTAAGGATAATCCTACAGGTAAGAGCTTAAGGGCAGTTTGAGATGGACATATTTGATGATTGATTCTCTATACACATATAAAAAAAATAAATAAGGACAAAAACATTTAAATAAGGGTTGGATATTCTAAATATTCTATAGCGTAACCGGTAGTTTAGGTAAGGCTTGAAAATAAACTGTTATTTGCATTGTGTTGTTGTAAAATTACCGTATCACCTACCGATACACATCTTCCTGAAAACATGAACCACATTGTTATCAGTTATCTCTTCACAAATAAGAAACAAAAATTTATAAATTTAGGTTTTTTTTTCCTTCACATACCTACATATACGAGGCTTCGTAAAAATTCCAATCAAAAAATATTTTCTTTGCCCAAATAATTGAACAAAAATCTATCATATTAAAAAAAAAAAGCAATTAAATTGGATGTTTACTTGCAAAGATTTTTTTTCTAATATTGCACCCAATGTACATACACATCAGTGTACACACGCACACCACTTAGGTCACAAATGACATGACACACATGATGATCGAATGTGCTAAATAGGAAAAAAAAAATAACCTCTCATGCCGCAATGGGATCGTGCATATGGGGAAAAATGGTAAACGCCCAATACCACAAAATTTTGTCAAATTTATTAATTTACCTAAAATTTTATTATTTAAAATATGACTGCGAACGAAAAATAAAACCAATAAGTATTCAAAATGATAAACAAATTTACCTGGCTCTGGTTCCTGAACCGGAGTAATATTTTCAGTTGGGGCAACAGCATGGTTTTCTTCTGCAACTGCTGCTACTGTACCATTTTGTTTATTTTCGACGACGGCGGTACTCTCCATTTTTTACTTTTTTAATTGGCTTAAAAAATAATTACTCTATTTTGAGTGTAGGTTCGTAATATTTGTCGTTTAGCAATTCCTTAAAAAGTAAAGAAAATGAATTTATTAGGTATTTCGTACAATCCCGAATAAGAAAAACTAACCACAAATTTTCTGTTCAAGAGAACGAATGATGGAAAAATAACTCACACAAAACAGATATAAAAAACTATTCCGAAAAATTTTACTTACCGAAAATGATAAAAAATTCAATCGTATTTTTAATTCCAAATGTGTATATAAATTTCTCACGTCACCGCTATAAAAATAGAAGTCGCACAAAATGCGTGGTTTTTGTGAAATTTACGGGAAAAAATAATAAACTATCGTGAAAAAGCGCGCACGTTTTTCTCTGAACCAGAAAAAAACTAATGAAACGGATTTTCGGTTTTCCTTTTTTGCATGGCGAATATACCGAAAACCATTTTTTTAGTACTATTTTGACATTTAACCAGCGATTCACAACCTACATGGACAATTTCGACAAATTAGGTAATCCGCAATTAGTCACAATGCCAACCGAATATGGAAATAATTGAAATTATAACTACATTTCCATAATTCTAGCTTCCAAATTTTAAATAAGAATATAACCGCAATATTTTCTGGATATTCGCAAATCCACGATATGTACAGTCAACCCTCTATAATGTGGTTTCCATAAAACGCGTATTATTTGATGTATTATAACACCTATAACATAAGTTTTGGCACAAAATCAGACCCTATAGAAACTAATTAAAACTCAACTGATAATTTTT